>JAMFTG010002857.1:0-26171 GCA_023974075.1 Chaenocephalus aceratus
TTGATTTTGATTAGATTTATTTTGAATGTGTAAAACAATAATACAAAAATATAACATGAGAATTATTATACAATACAAAGATAAGCAGTTTCAAATTGATATTCAAAAATATGCCTCTACTTTATTACACATGCAAAAAGAGGTGGGAAGAAGTTTACACGTATTTAATCCCACCCTTTCTCCCCAAAACGAAATTATTAACAAACAAAACAACAAATAAATAAACGGATACATAAACAAACAAATAAACCGAGGTAAAAACACCCAGTTATGATTAAACGGCGTCAAATCATGTCCTTATACCTTTTTAAAACAAAAACAGTTTTAATTTAAAGGGGACCTATCATGCAAAAGTCACTTCTTGATGTCTTCTCTACATCAACATGTGTCCCCGGTGTGTCGGGGAACTCACGCAGCGTCAGAAAAGAAAACCCTCTCTCTTTTCCTCCGTACCCAAATCCCCATAAAATGGGGAACAACGGAGCTGATCCAGATTTGCGTCCGATATGACGTAACATCTGAAATGTGGACCCACGGCCCAATCAGAAACGTTGCTATCAGAAACAATGCCCGACTGTTTTGGACGTAATATGGTCGGTGTTTACATTAGCATCGCTAACACTCAGAGCTAACCTGTGCTGGAGAGCATGTGTGTGAAGAAGCAGGAAGTAGAAAGGAACTCACCTTGTGGTGTAACCGGCAAGAGAGAAAGCCTTTGAGCTCCAGACTGTTTCAGAAAGAATCCTTGATACTTGCCTTGATAATCCATGATAATCCATGATAATCCATGATATGGCGTTTCATCACGGCAGCATTTAGTTTAGACAGTAGCTGCCGGGTCCCGCATGAGCTCAGACCCCTCCTCTTTAAAGCTTTATCCCCAAATCAGCACTTTAGAAACAGGAAGTGAAATAGAGGGATATGAGGCGTGGCTAGAACGGGTGATCAGTTTGGTATTTTGAGCAAAACACTTCATAGACATGTTTTTTATATATATTTATAAATCTGAAACCTATGCTGTTGCCTAGAAATAGCATGATCGGTGACCTTTAATGTTCTATTTTATTCGTATTTACTTGCACTATTCGATCTGTTTTATTGTGTTGCTCTGTTGGAAGAGCCCGTGACCTAAGAATGTCATTGATATATCTACACTGTAGCACACACGACAATAAAAGCCTCAGTCTTGAGCAACATGACCAGAAGCCCCTTGAGAGGGCAGTGTTGGTGCAGAAAGCCTCCGGGCTGCCCTCAGTGTCCCAGTTTGAGAGCGTCCAACATGTCCAGACTTAGCCCCCGCCGCCTCAGCAGGCTGTTATTAGACCCCAGGGTTCAGGTCGAACCCCGCTGACATTCGGGCGGTGGTACCGAGGCATGTTGTTGAATATCTAGGAGTGGTTGTTCAGAGAAAATGATCTTTGAGCTCCCTCCATGTTGTTGGTGTGACGAGAACTCACAGAATTATTTTGAATGGTGACAAGATCCAACTACGGTTGAACCACATTCACCCGACTGCATTTAAAATATATTTATAATTCAGGTTAATGTACAGAACTGTGCCGCTTTGTCCTTTTGTAAGCTGTGATTTATTTAATGTAATTCTCTCTCGACAGTAATGGACTGATTTTCTACTCGTGTTCAAGATGGTGAGAGACAGGAAGTGCATCCTGTGCGAAACGGTCCACGTCTCCAAGCAGGTAACACTTTGTATACAATATTAATGTGTAAATAATACTGTCTGGTTTTAATTCAGACATTCACGAGCTGACAAAATGAATATAAAAGGTTTAACAGATAATCTGCAATATCGATTTGTTCGGATTTAAGCAAATGTTCTTTTAAGAAGTTTAATACTTATGTAAATATAATAACTTGCTTTATATCTTGTTATTGTTAATTAGTTAATTCAACATTTTCTACTTTCTTGTTTATTTCTTGTCTTTGAATTTTGATGCTGCTGCAACACAAGCATGTCCCAAATTGGGATGAATAAAGTTCTCTCTTATCTTATCTTAATTACTCAATGTTTGAAACACCTTTTGCTCTTTTCAAATGCATATTTTTATCTTAAAAATGTTCACCAAAAATTAAGTCATATAAACGACATTACCTGTAAACGGTTTAAAAGGAAGGCTTTCTTTCACAATATATTTTATAAACACGAAAAACGTAATCCACTGGGCTACGTACAATAAGCATCTACTGTATGTTATAAAGTCGTGATTAGTAAATCCATCGACCCACTGATTATGAACAGTTTGTATAAAAGTAAGAAAATGGGACGAAAGGGAATTTATTCTGCTTTTTGGGGTAAATATCGGATTTTACATCGTTATGCAGGGTTCTTCCTACGGTCATTACAAACCTGGAAAAGTCGTGGAAATTCAAAATGCTAATTCCAGGCCCTGGAAAACCAAAAGTCCCAAAGTGTTGGAAAAGTCATGGAAATGTAACTAAAGTTGCATCAAATATAATTTATATTTTATCTAATCGCCGAAATAGTAATACTTTAATGATAATACATACTGTATAGTAATGAAACGTAAAATGGCTTTTAACTGACGAGGTGTTTCGCTGGAGAGAGATTTTAGTTGCTTCAGCGTGTAGAAGCTAGTAAGCTATTTGATTTGTTTCAGATTGGCACAACATGTTTCAGATGCAGACCGTATGTTCCTGTTCCATGTTAAAATAAACCATTTCCAGTGGTACCGCTGACAGTCATGTTTTTGGTCATGGACAATTAGGTAAAGGTCACGGAGAAGTCATTGGTGAACAAGTGAATGAACCCTGTTGAGTATTTTAAGTGTTTTTTTAACTTAAAGAGAAGGAGAGCTTTCCAATTAAATAAACGTCTTGTCTTTCAATATATACAATATTGATGTGTAAATAATACTTTATGATTTTAATTCAGACATTCAGGCTGACGAAATGCATATAAAAGGTTTAACAGATAATCTTTATTATTCAATTTTTTATAAATTCCTTTTGCATTTGTCAACTGCTATCCAACGGAAATCTATTTATGTTCATTTTTTCTCCAAAAAGTAAGTATTTCAAGTGTAGCTTAAAAATAAGAATATTTCCCCTTAAAACAAACATCTTGTCCATCAATTTGTCTGAGAAGTCAGAAATCACTAATGTTTACTCCTCCTCTTGGGCACCTGGAATGTGTCATGCACCACCTTGCTATCACGCAAACCTGCAGGACATGTACAAGTGTATGGATAGTATGGATGCCTTAAATACATAGTGAACTCTGTATGTGTGTCTGCAGGAGATGGATGAACACATGAGGAGCATGCTGCACCACCGAGAGCTGGAGAAGCTCAAAGGAAGGTGAGTTGTTTCCTGACCCACATTTCATTTCTATAGAAACCGATAAACCCCAGTTTTAGTTTTACCTTTCCTTTTCTTTTTCCTCTTAGTTAAAACATTACTTTAATCTTAATTCAGAGGGTTTTACTGAGTATCAAGAGTTTCGTCTAAATGTATTTGTGTCACGGGGCACGAGTTCGTTTCAGTTATCGAGCCGCTGGACTTACGGGCAGCTGTCTCGCTTGTGGCAAATATATTTAGACACAATCTCTCCGGAACAACGGGCATGACCGGGAGGAGGCAACTGGCTACCTCGTGACGGCCGTGCAGATTAGTGAAGTATGCGGCCTGTCGCTGAGAGGGAGGGCCAGCGAACGCTGAATGAAGGCCGGGTCGTTGCTACGTTACTGCGATTTCACATAAACATTGACGAGTAGAGACGGAGCCTTTTTGGGGGTCATTTGCGGCTGGTTAATTTTGCACCTAGCTCCATTGTATTCAAGGAGAAGATAAGAGGCCATTTGAGGGGTTTTTACATCCTGTTCTGGATTTTAGGGTCTTGTTAAGGGGATCTTGTTAAATTCAAATAAAAAAATGAAGTGTAAAATCCAATATTTGCCACTTTATAGGCGTTACACCCGTTAGATGCAGATTTCCTTTTGCTTTTACATGCTTGTTTTTGTACGAGATGCATCGAGGATTACCGATTGATCTACTGAGTGTTAACTTAATTTAATCGAGTAATGGTTTAGTCTAAAATATGCATAAAGAAAGTCAAGCCCAGTCTGTCAGAGTCGAATTTGAAGTCTTCAAATGTCTTGATTTGTTAGTCCTTAACCCGAAAGATATTCACTTTATTAGTCGTTAAAATAAAGAAAATCAGGATATTAATATACAAAAATACATTTACTGACATTTCTGCTTGAAAAAGTACTTTAATTATTAATTTTTATTGAGTTAAGTTTGTACATAATGGAGAAACAAAACATCACATTGTACTTTTCTTGGCTTTTAACAATGATAGAAAACACAAGAAGTACAAGATCATAAATAAAAGACAATGAAATAAATAAAAGAAAAACTGAAATTCAACAGTCGTGTTTACAATTCAAGGAATATACTTTTACTAGAGCGCATGATGATGTTCGCCCAGGAAAGGGACGTAGCTACAGCTCTGTGTACGGTCGACAAATTGCAATTCCATCATCACTAAATCTGGCTGCATTACTCCTATCGCCGTAGCTGAGAAACAACCAGTCAAATAATTATCAGTAACACTATCTGACCGATGGAGAGGGTGCCAACTGCACCAAGGGTCAGAGAAGTGGCCGCTTGCCATGACACAGATTTGACGGAGCCTCTCGCAGAATCACGGGATGACATACTCGGGAGAGGTCTGTCTGAAGAGAGCAGCTGCGGGAGGCTCCGGTTGCAGAGGCTGTGGGATTGGTCCGGCCGGGGGTTAAGAACACATGCTGCTCTGAGGGGGGGGGGTGGATCCTGAGGTCTGATACAGACACGTCGTCCTGCCGAGCCTCAGAGCGCAGCGACACCATCATGAAGCAGCAGTAGGACGAGGTGCCGAGCCGCCCTTCCTCTCCTGCCGCGCTCCCGCCACCGATGGCCCTCTGAAGAACAACCCGAGATCAGGATGATACAGATTTTTATTGTGAACAAAATTACTAAGTTAGCGACCTCCTGATCTGTGACAAATAGAAGAATTCGGTTTTCATTAAGGATTGTCGAGTATTCTCCTCTCCTGGTTTTATATTAAGACTTTTTTTTTTTTTGACGTAACAAACCGTAGAGTCGGACGCAACGATTTGCACGCTCTGCAGGAACTAAAACAAGATAGCAAAAATGCCCGAAGGACGGATTGATCGTCCGCTCTCGCCCTCCCTCCCCTCCAGGGACTGCGGACACGAGTGCAGAGTGTGCAAGGTGACGGTGGCGAGCCTGACGGATTACGCCGGACACATCTCCAGTCCCAAACACAAGCAGAACGTGGAGGCCGCCGAGCTGAAGCATGCTGGGAACGACCGCGACGAGGTGTACTTCGACCGGGCGTTCGTGGACCTCATCGAGAAGAGGAAGGAGCAGATCAGGTGAGAGATGCTGTTTGTGCTGGAGGTGATACTAGTGTCGCTTTAACGTCTTCCTCTTCACGCTATGCTTGTTGGGGTTTTCCATAGGTTTTAGTGCATGTAAACAATCCCCGAGTTCCCTCCATTGGACTCCTTGGTTTACTTCCTGAACATAGTGACATCACTATCTAACACTCATGCTCCTATTGGCTAGCGCTCCCACACATTGTACGTGATTGGCTAAGGGGCGGGGCATCTCAGAGCGGTTGACCAATCACAGCCCTCGGTTCAAATATGTCTCAAATGTTGTTACAGCAGTTTCTTAGTTGACACCATGTGTTTAATAATGTTTGACCATAAAATAATCCATCGAAAAAATTGTCAAAAATACTGTTATTAGCTTTTGAGCTGGAGGGGAATAACATGCATTTTGTCTACATGTCTCAGTGCGTGTCAATTACATTGTTTTTGTTGTTATTATGAGACAACTAAATTATTAAGTTATTTTAAAATCATGTTATCACTAATCCAGAGCCTATACGAAACATTTTGATGTATTGAGTACACCGCTCATCGTGAGAAATATGTTCTTATGTATTGTTTTGACCAGTTTGATACGTGTGTGTATACATGTGCATGAACTCAAATGCTAGTGTGTGCATGCACCATGTATAGTCACGGTTCAGCTGTGCTCCGCTCACTGCCCTGTTATAGCTGCGGCTTCAGGTCGAGCTGCGGCTGGAGTCATGTGTCAGGACTGAAGCCCAAAATAAAGCGTTACAGCAAACACCCACAGCAGGCCCTCCACAGATGGTCAAATACAACCAGAAACCTCCGCTGTAAACACTCTGAAATCTGGAATAAAATACTCAGATTTTCCTTTTAAATGTGTGTAATTGTAGTTTTAGGCATTATAATACACACATCTCAAATTAAGCTACCTGTACCGCTCTTAAAATATGCGTTTTGTGTGCATGTTTGGCTGATCACACGATGTCGGACGTCTCAATGTCAGTTAAGAAAGTTGGATATGTGTAAAGCTTTTTGAAGCTGCTTTCGTGCGTCTGCTTGGCACGTGTCGGATCACTTCCGCCTGCTCGTCAGACTGTAACGCCAACCGTGACACCTGACAACAGATCAGTCTCGTTAAACAGAATCCAGCGTATCGGATATTCAGTTTCCCGACGCAGGAGTGAGTCTTAAACTTGCGTTACACATTTGAGGGCCACTTGGGGCTCTGTCGAATTCACTACACTGATGTTGTTCCTTCTTTAGTCTCAAAAACACAGATTCATGAGAGTATTAAATAATATAGCAAAGACCTCGTAGTGTATATTGATGCCTCTGTTTCTAAATATAGTGGAAGAGCAGCTACACTTATGCTTAGACATGTAAATAGTCCTAAGAACTGGTTGCTCTGTGAACTCATGTGGGATGTGTCGGCTGCTTTTGGAAAACAGGGAGGAATCAGGATAACAGACAATCCGACCAGGAAAGAAATACTTACAAAGCCTTTATTAAATACTAAAAATCGGTATGCTTCGACCACAGTAGCTCACTTTTTAGACAGAGGCTTATTATATTTACAGCCCTTAATAACATCCATTTTCTGGGCTCAAGATGTGTTGTGGCCGTTTTCGTTGTGATCGCTAAATTCCCCTTGTTTATAATATTATCACCGTTCAAAGTAAACGAGTGCTTTTCTTTTGAAATCGCTTCCGTGAGTTTGGCCCCGCCCCTCGCTCCAACGACCATTAGACCATTTAGTAAGGCCTCTCGGACGCTCTTCCGTTTACTTCTGACCTAATCTGCGCTCTTATTTTTTTTAAGGTAGTCCGGGAGCAGACGATGAAAAAACTGTTTTTGTTTCTGTTTGCTAGTGATTTTATTTTTTGTTTTGAGAAGTAGAAAATGAAAATCATCCCGTTTTTTAAGTTTAGTAAATCCCCTTTTGACCATGATAAAGAAAAACGTCTTTTGGTTTTTCAATTTTAAAATGTAATATCCAGTCGTTTTGGTTTTTGAATAACCATTTGTGAAAAGAAAATCCAATGACCAAAACATACACTGACCCTCGCGGCTTGCCTGACAATTCCTCCAATTTGTGACGCGTTAACGGCCCCTACTCTGACATTACTAACCACACATATATTTGTTTCACCTTCTAAATGTCTACAATGAATAATGAATATTCTTATCTAGAATAAATGCCAGCTTGCATAGATGCTATGTTTGTGTGCCTGCTCACACACGTGTCTAAACAGTCACGAAAACAGCTTCGGGAGACTTCTACATGCGTGATGCATCTCTGTTTTTGTATTTGTAGGAAAGAAAAAGAGGCCACTTCTGCAAAGCTTGCAAAAGAAGAAGCGGACCGCCGGAGAAAGGAGGAGATGAGGCTGAAACTAAAAGAAAGTAAGGAAAACTACCGGCTGGAGATCGTCCGGAAACAACAACAGCAACAACAACAACAACAACAGGCTCAGGCCTCCAGAGGATCCATTCACAACCGGACCTGGTACCGGGGGAACCACTTTGAAGGGGAGGCACCGCCCTGGCAGCACAGCCAGCCGCCGGGGAGGAGCGCCACCTGGCACGCGCAGGAGCCGCCCAACCTGCAGAAGTGGGCGTCAGCGGAGTTCGCCGGAGGAAGTTTACACAACCAGGGCAGCCGGCAGTGGGACCAGAATGGATTCTCTCAGCCGAGCCGCCATCCGTGGCTGAGCAGCGGCGGCAGCAGCAACGGCATCTACGGGAGGAATAACATCGCCCAGTGCCCACCGCAAAGAAGCCGACCGCTGAGCTTCTTCGGGTCTGCTCCCATGTTTCCACCTCCACCCATTTTGTTTTCCCGCCCTCTTAACCAGTTTCAGAGTAAAGTGAACGATCAGCAGGCGGAGGTCGTTCAGAACGGAGAGGTGAAAACACCAGAACCGGACCACAGCGGCGGGAAAAGCTCCAAAACCTGTGGGAGCAATCCGAAGCTGGACAAAGCGTGTCGCTGGACTACCCATTGCTTCACTAAGGGGTTTGGGTCTGTGCCCCTTAAGGAGACAACCCCAACAGAGAAGCACCCCACAGAGAAGCCCCCCACAGAGAAGCCCCCCACAGAGAAGCCCCCCACAGAGAAGCCCCCCACAGAGAAGCCCCCAACAGAGAAGCCCCCCACAGAGAAGCCCCCAACAGAGAAGCCCCCCAAACCCCAGAAACAAGAGAAGCCACAAGAGGCTTTAAGCAGGCAGTCTCGGCCGGAAGAGAAACGGAGCGTGGAAGATAAAGGGAAGCATAAAAAAATCCCCAAACCCAAACCCAGAGACCGGAGCAGCAGCGGCAGCAGAAGCAGCAGCAGCACGCAGAGAGACGCCAAACAGGACGCCACCCCTGGAGCTTCAAATCAGAAAGCGAGTAAGCCGTCGCTGCAAAAAGACCGGAAGACGACGTCAGTTCCCGGTCCGGCGCAACTCGCCTCAAAACAGCTGAAGGCACAATCCAAATCAGCCAGATTGAGCTCCCAGGCTCCGGCTGTCGGGCCGCTTCAGTCGAGGCAGGAGAGGCAGATTCCAGAAGCGTTAAAGAAAGCCCGACAGAGCGTGTTGGAGAAGAAGAGCTCCTTGGAGAGGAACAACAGGACGGAGATGAAGCTGCACATCGTGGAGGATCAGAGTCAGATCGGAGTGAACAAAGAGAACAGGCAGAACGCCGCTAAACCCAAGCTGCCGGATTTAGTGAGAGCAGAAAAGCCTGCGTCGCAATCTCCAGACGGCGGCCAGTTCCTCCAGTCGTTACAAGTGAGCACCTCGACTCTGGAGGGCTCCGATCCTGCAGCGTTACACCAGGAGCACACGGAGAAGGAAGCGTCCTCAGCGGCCTCAGATGAAGCCATGCAGGCAGCAGAGTTCAGCCAGAGTTCAGAGAGCGACGCCTCCAGAAGTGGCGACGCTCAAACGCCGTCCGGTCTCTCCAAACAGGACCCGCCTCCCGTCCTGAAGCGAGACCTGACCAAACACATCAGCACCAAAAGCAAACCGGGCGCTCACGAGCCCAACCTGAACATCGCCCGGCGGGTCAGGAACCTGAGCGAGTCCCGGAGGAGCGACTCGGAGAAAGACTCGGGACTCAAACCCACGGTGAGGCAACTCATCAGCTCCTCCGGGTCCCGACGCAACGTCAACTGGGAGCAGGTGTACCAGGAGGTCCGGAAGAAGCAGGACAAAGGGAAAGGCATGCCGAGGTGGGTGGTACTTCATTTACAAGGTGAAAGTCAGTTTGGGAAGTCTAGGAATATGCTTACATTCAAATACTTAAAGAAAATGCTGCAATCGTCCCGTAATATTAGTTTGTCGTCTCTCGGCACAGACACTAGCTTGAGGATTACATTATTTAGATAGATAATAGTAATATATACATCTTTCAGTTTGTGTGTACAGACAGAGAGATCGAAATGCCGTTTCCCACAATCCCGAATACAAATATGTATATCCTATCAACACATGTATACATATTCACATATTAAGACATAAATAAAAGCACAACAATCAATATATATATATACAAAAACATACATTTAAAACCGAATATGCGAGGGAGGCCATCACTAGGGCTGCACGATTTGGGGAAATAATCTAATTGCAATTTTCTGACAGATATTGCGATATTTGTTTTTAAGCGACCCGACGGACGTTTATTGTAAAATGCGGCCATATCTCCGGCTAGGAAGGTCGCATCAACGTGCTCCCGTCTCTAGCACCCCCGCAGCCCGAGCTACGAGCGAAAGAACTACACTTGCATGAAACTTCCGTTGGGTTGCTTTGAAGTCGAGCTTCAGTTTCAGATTCACCCTGTGATAGAAACACGTGATGGAGCATTGCTAACCTGACCCAGATGGTTTCACCAAAGCATCGAAAGCTCCATTGGAAGCCATCTGGAAAGGGCCGGCACTTTCAAACAGACTTGGCAGGTGATTGGATCAATCTGTCTATCACCTTCTATCATGGGCCACTTCTGATTGGTTAACAATGGCTGGTGCATGTGGGGCACAGCACTTCTGATTGGTGTGGATGACTGACACACAACAACAATTTTTTGCGATTTGATAATTGCATCATTTCAAATCGATTCAAAGTCTAGCCCTAGCCATCACCCTAAAAGCCTTATTGTGGGTCGCTCAGTTCAGATAACACCCTGATATTTCGGTCTTTAGAATATGTATGGATCCTGTAGTTAGAGTTTTCTTTGATTCCCCCGAAGCTCACATTTTGTCCCGCGTGTGTTTTTAGGTTTGGGATCGAGATGGTGCCGATGGAGCAGGAGGACCAGAGCCAGGAGGAAGGAGACATTCCCCTGATCGAGGGTTTCCAGTGGGAGTCTTTAATGGACGCCCCCGCCTCCAGAAAGCGCTCCTTATCAGAGAGCAGCGTCGCCCCCGCGTCCACCCACTCCCTGTTCACACCCTTCATCAAAAAGGAAGCGCCGGAACAAAGAGAAGCGGCGTTCACTTCTCCAAATCCTGCGTCCGCCAAAGGGAACAAGGAGGAGAAGCAGCAGCAGTGGCGGTGGAGCAGATGCTGGGTCGGAGTGAGGAGAAAGCTCCGGAGAAGTTGACCTCGGTCACAGTGAGGATGCTGCAGAGGTCAGACTCTGTGCTCGGAGACAGCAGCTCGATGGAGGAGCTCTACGACGGACAGGGAACCGGGAAGAGGCGAAGAGCAGCCGGGGTGAGAACAGAGAGGAGGGTGAAAGAGGAACGGAGGTTTTATACAACATTTAGGACGGATAGGAAGAAAGTGGTGTTGCTAAATCTACAGGTCTATCCAGGGCCGTTTTTTTTATTACCCTCTCCGATAATAATCCAATGCAGAGGCAATAATGTAATATAATACAATATTTTATATATATTAAATATTTACATATGTATTTTTATAGTCTTGTATATAAAACCGGCCCTTTGAGTGCAACCATGATGCTAATGTGGCCGGAGATGAAACCCCTGCTATAGGCGAACTATGCAGATGCATAGGGCCCCCGCGGCCACTAGGGGGCCCCCAAGCTGAAAGTTCAGGTTCAGCCTCAAGATATTTGGGGAGAATTCAAATCAGCCGTCTTTATTGTAGACCTGCCGAGCCCCCTCCTGTGTTCGGTGAAGCATTATACGCTTAAAAATCAAATGTAGGATATAAACACAACTAAACTGCAAGGATAGCAAAGCTGTGGCTTGTGTTTGTGGGGTAATAAAGTCCAAATCATCGTTGGGCTGTCAGCCAATGAGTGAGGAAGATGCTGCATCTCTTGCATTTATTGACGTAGAGGAGCCTTATTGTTTACCTATTTAATATCATTTTTTGTAAGTTTCAATTGCTTTGTTTTCGTGAAATTAGTTTTCCTCTTAAAGGGTAACAGATTGATGCGTCTCCACAGATCATCGTAAAGGCTTCGGACCCCCCCCATTGTAGTTACACGGTTCTTACGGTCATTAAAAACCTGGAAAAGTCGTGGAAATTCAAAATGCTAATTCCAGACCCTGGAAAAGTCATGAAAACAATATCTTTCCCAAAGTTTTGGAAAAGTCATGGAAATGTAACTAAAGTTGCATCAAATATAATTTATATTTTAGCTAATCGCCGAAATACTAATACTATAATGATAATAAATATCGTATAGTAATGAAACGTAAAATGGCATTTAACTGACGAGGTGTTTTGCTGGTGAGAGATTTTAGTTGCTTCAGCTGTAGATTTGATTTGTTGTAGATAGGCACAACATGTTTCATATGCAGACCTTATTTTCCTGTTCCATGTTAAAATAAACCATTTCCAGTGGTACCGCTGAGAGAGTAATTTTTTTGGTCATGGAAAATTAGGTCCTGGAGAAGTCATTGAAAATCATTGGTGAAAAAGTGTAGTAGTTAAAAACACTGTAAAAACTAGGGCCCCCAAACAGCATCTTGCACAGGGCCCCCAAAAAGCTAGAAACGGCCCTGGGTCTATCAGGCGAACGACATGAATGGAGAAGAGAGGAAGAGCAGCCGGGGTGAGAACAGGAAGGCGGTCAAAGAGGAGCTGATGTTTTATACAGATGTGTGACAGACGTTGTTTCTGGAGTTATTGCAAAAAAAGACTGACATTGCAAAAAAAAGATTTCATACCATTTCTCCGATGTGGAATAGAATAGCCATTAAGCATTTGGGACAGATAGACAGACATTAGTCTTGCAAACAGCTAAATCTAAAGGTCTATCGGGTGAACTACATGAACGCAAGGGACTGCTGATCTTTAAACATGTAAACGGCTCTTAAAATGTCTGGGTTTATAAAAGGACATTTCACCGAGTGTGTCTTTACTTTTGTTTTTTGCTGACCTCTAGACTACAATGTGGAGTTCCTGTGTAAACCCTACCAGTTAAAAGAAGTGAAACCTCTAGAGCAGGGGGGTGAAACTCAAATACACAGTGGGCCAAAATTTAAAAATGCGTACTAGTGGAGGGCCGGACTGGTTCAATATTTGGAAACCCTCAGGATGGAGTGAAGGCGTGCAATATACCGGCGTTCCAGATCTAATAGGAATTAAGAATTATCCTGCGGGCCGAAATTAAATCCACCACGGCCCTGATTTGGCCCCCGGGCCTCGAGTTTGACACGTGTGCTCCAGCTCGTTCCTTATCTCCGCTTTAAGGACACACTGAATATGTTGCAGGGCTTCAGTGTTAACTCTAATGAAATGCTTCCTCCCTCGCAGGACGTCCCGAGTGCAGAGACGTCTTGTTTGGAACACAATAGCAAAAGGAGGAAAGTCAAATCCAAAAAAGGTCAGTATCTATGAGTCCTCCTGCAGTGACTGAATGTCCCGCATATGGACGGCCGATTCAAGCGAGGACGTTTATGCGGGAACGTCGGGAAAAATACGGAGAATTTCTGCTTTGCTTTATTTCATATCAAATAATATTGTATGTGTGTTTTTGACTGACATAACATGAACTAAAGACATCCCGTTGGACTTTGAGAAACTGGGGCAGATATTTTTCACTTTTTCCCACGTGTACCGTTTGTTTTTGTCCCTGCTTGTGCAACGAAATGATTTTGGTTGAATTGCCTCCGAGTCAGAGGGGGATACTGAAGTGTACTTCTTCTTCACAGAGCGCCTGCAGATCGACCAGCTGCTGACCGTCTCTCTGCGCGAGGAGGAGCTGTCTCGCTCGCTGCAGACGGTCGACTCCAGCCTGATCCAGGCTCGCGCTGCTCTGGAGGCGGCGTACCTGGAGGTGCAGCGGCTCATGGTGTCAAACAGCAGGTACAGAGCACTTCTACGTTTAGGACGTGATGAAAATATTTATTTGAGACATTTAAAGCTGCCCGAAAACCAAGATTATACATGTGACCTTAAATGATTGTGTGTGTGTGTAACTTATACTGGATGATAGTGGTAATATTTGGTTTATGCATTTATCACATTAAAGGTCACCTATTATGCAAAATCCTCTTCTCCATGTCTCTTCTACATCAACATGTGTCCCCCCTTCTTCATGTCTCTCCTACATCAACATGTGTCCCCTCTTCTTCATGTCTCTTCAACATGTGTCCCCTCTTCTTCATGTCTCTTCTACTACATCAACATGTGTCCCCTCTTCTTCATGTCTCTTCAACATGTGTCCCCTCTTCTTCATGTCTCTTCTACATCAACATGTGTCCCCCCTTCTTCATGTCTCTCCTACATCAACATGTGTCCCCTCTTCTTCATGTCTCTTCTACATCAACATGTGTCCCCCCTTCTTCATGTCTCTCCTACATCAACATGTGTCCCCTCTTCTCCATGTCTCTTCTACATCAACATGTGTCCCCCCTTCTTCATGTCTCTCCTACATCAACATGTGTCCCCTCTTCTTCATGTCTCTTCAACATGTGTCCCCTCTTCTTCATGTCTCTTCTACAACATGTGTCCCCTCTTCTTCATGTCTCTTCTACATCAACATGTGTCCCCTCTTCTTCATGTCTCTTCTACATCAACATGTGTCCCCTCTTCTTCATATCTCTTCTACATCAACATGTGTCCCCTCTTCTTCATGTCTCTTCTACATCAACATGTGTCCCCTCTTCTTCATGTCTCTTCTACATCAACATGTGTCCCCTCTTCTTCATGTCTCTTCTACATCAACATGTGTCCCCTCTTCTTCATGTCTCTTCTACATCAACATGTGTCCCCTCTTCTCCATGTCTCTTCTACATCAACATGTGTCCCCTCTTCTCCATGTCTCTTCTACATCAACATGTGTCCCCTCTTCTCCATGTCTCTTCTACATCAACATGTGTCCCCTCTTCTCATGTCTCTTCTACATCAACATGTGTCCCCTCTTCTTCATGTCTGTTCTACATCAACATGTGTCCCCTCTTCTCCATGTCTCTTCTACATCAACATGTGTCCCCTCTTCTCCATGTCTCTTCTACATCAACATGTGTCCCCTCTTCTCCATGTCTCTTCTACATCAACATGTGTCCCCTCTTCTCCATGTCTCTTCTACATCAAGATGTGTCCCCTCTTCTTCATGTCTCTTCTACATCAAATGTGTCCCCTCTTCTTCACTGTCTCTTCTACATCAACATGTGTCCCCTCTTCTTCACTGTCTCTTCTTACATCAACATGTGTCCCCTCTTCTCATGTCTCTTCTTACATCAACATGTGTCCCCTCTTCTCCATGTCTCTTCTACATCAACATGTGTCCCCTCTTCTTCATGTCTCTTCTACATCAACATGTGTCCCCTCTTCTCCATGTCTCTTCTACATCAACATGTGTCCCCTCTTCTCCATGTCTCTTCTACATCAAACCTGTCTGAAAATGAGCTGATCAGATTTTGGCCACTTTGTGATGTCATAACGATGTGTTGTCTTGTGTAACCATTAGCCAATCAGCAACAAGGTAACCCCCCCCCCCCCCCTTATCACCTGAATCTCCTCTAGAGCTCCATTGAGTTCTTTGTAACCAAATGTCTCTCAGAGGGGCGTGGGGAGGGGCTCCTTGTCTTCATCTAAAGTAACAGACAGAGAATCAGCACTTTGGAAACAGGGCTGAAACAGAGGGGATTATGGGTAATGCTGTAATGATCTGTTTGGTGTTTCAGCCAATCAGAGACAGGCTCTGTATATATCTGAGACCTGTGATATATGGATGAAGAACAGAATAATAGGGGACCTTTGAGTCGAGGTTTTTAGGCCCCTTTCTTTTGTACCCACTGACAGGCAACAATACTCTCTTTCTGATGACTGTCCTTTCACATGTCCCCCCCCCCCCCCCCCCCCCCCCCCCCAGATGAGTGGAGAGATGAGCACGCTGAGAAACAAACGCATCGAGTTGCTCAAAGGGATGCAAGGTAAAGGCAATGTCTCTGAAATAGGAGAGGGGTCGGTATATGCTGTTGAGAAGGAAACATATTTTATCCCGGACTATAGTTGCGGTTTCAAATGCGTATTTAACGTTGTGTACCAAAACGTTTGGTTATGTGAAGTATGCCAACAACAACAACAGCAACAGCAACAACAACAACAACAAACGTAAACTGATTTTTTTCACAGGTAGCTTAGAGGAAGCCCCCGTGGTGAAGCTAAAAGACGAAAGGCTGGATTCGGTAGAAGCTTATCCACAGATGCTCCCTTCCTCCCTCCCTTCCTCCCCCAGCCCAGATCCTCCTGCAGACCCCCCCTCCCTCCCCTGCTCCCTCCCCTGCCCCCCCTCCTCCAGCCTCACCTTCACACCGCTCATCATCAAACAGGAACCAAAGTCTCCGATCCACGTCAGCTCGGAGACGGACCACGTGGAGAATAAAAGCCCCTCCGCTCACAGCACCACCCCTGAGCTGCGTGCACCCCCCCCTCCTGCAGCTCAGTCACCAGGTAACGGCACATTTATTTTCAAACTTGTTTTTTCTTTGAACATTATAAGAACAAACGTACACAATTGCAACATGTACATACTTTATGTCTTACAATCTTGCTGCATCGAAAATGAGACGGCAGAAGCTCCAACAAGCCGTTAAAGGCAGAGAGTGAATACACAGAGACGCTGTGAGAAACCAATGTGAGTTTGGAACATTGAACAATGTAAATCTATTCTAGTCGACCTCAACAAAGGAATTATGATCAGTGACCTTTAAGGGGAGAAAAGAATAAACAAATGAATAAACAAGACCGTTTTAATGCAGAGTCGGACAGTTTGAATCAATTATATGTTAAAGTAAAGAGCAATGTCCTGGTCAAAGGCAGACTAAAGACGCGGTGTTCTGATTCCCTTGCATCTGAATCTCTTGCAGATCACAGCCCTAACTTCCAGCCGTCCCCTGAGCGTTACTCGACCAACACAGACCAGAAGTGGGAGGTCTTCAACGACCCTGCAGACTCTAAAGACAGCTTATCAGAGCTGGTGGAGACGATGGAGCGAGCCACGCAGGCATCGAGAAGCTGCCTCGACTCCAAGGCCTCCATCAAGCTGCTCTCCGTCAGCAGGCGGAGCTCCGAGGTCGGGAGCGTCGCTGATTCTGCAGCTTCCTCACACACCTTCGAGCCCCCGTCAGCGGTTCACCTGCCCACCTCTCCTCCCGAGTCGAGGAGCGGGAAGCGAGTGAGGAAGCTGAAGAAGAGGAAGCTGTTGAAGAAGGCCGGGGGCACGGAGCAGGCGGAGAGCAGCGACACGGAGCTGGACGGAGAAGCGATGAAGCCACGATGGCTCCGACCCAGAAGGAGAACCGGCGGAGGGTCTCCTGTCAGCACCTCAACGCCTCCTTCAGAGGAGAGAGACGTGAAGAAGGAAGCCCCCGAGACACACAAATACAAGCTGGAGATTCCCCCGGCTGAGGAGGAGGAGGAGATGGAGGTGACGGAAGCCTGTCTGCAGCCCCACATCGCCTGCAACGAGGTCACCTCCACCAGCGACATGGACGTGTGCAGATCCTCCGAGAGGTGAGAGACTTCTGTACTCTGGGGAGAAGACTTTGAAAATCGAGTTCAATTTACTTCCACGGTCTGTTTTTGAACCGTATCATAGTTGTACGACAGTGTTTAGGGACATGGGGAGAAGAAACTGAACATTTCCAAGACTTAAGTTGTAACATTTGATACAAACTTGGTGAATTGGAGTAAAGTGAAACCTTTTGAGGGAAAGATCTCCAAAGTGTGTGATCTTTTTCCTCTTAAATCTTCACTTTACTCCAATTAACCAAGTCATACATTTATGAGAATGAGAGAAACATTTCTAATATTAATCTCTCAGGAAAACTTGATTACTTCTTTGACATTAAAGCCAGCTAATGTATGAAGTGCTCTCGGAGATTTAAGTCGAAAATTCACACGAGAAAACACTGAAATTGTACACCAGCGACATGGAGCTGAGAGCTGAGAGGCTTCTGTACTTTGGGGATAGGTCTTTGGAAAACTCAAGTTCAATTAACTTCCACGGTCTTGTCATAGTTGCATGACAGTGTATTAGGAGCATGGGGAGTCATATTCAGAGACAAAACGGAGACTTCAGTTGTAAAATTCGAAGAAAGAAAATTGGATAATCGGAGTAAAGTGAAAATTAAGAGGTAAAAATATCACACACTTTAGAGATTTTGAAAGAGAGAAACATTTCTAACATGAATCTCTAAGAATATCTCAAGAAAAACTTGATCACTTCTTTGACATTAAAGCCAGAAAATGTATGAAATGTTCTCGGAGATTTAAAGGTGACATGTCGTGCTTTTCCGGTTAGTACCCGTCCCCTTGTTGTTATGAAGGTTTTTCTGCATGTAAACGGTCTGCAGAGTCACAACCCTCAAAGTGTACCCTGTAGCGAGTAAAACTCTAAAACAGAAAATACCTCCCCAAAACGCCTCGTTGGAGACACGTCACTGTCCATTTGATTCTTCCGGGGACATCATGATGTCATGTGGGCCCCGGAACGAAATGGACCAATCCGCGCAGCCGTTACGTTAAGCCCCCGCTGATTGGTCCAAATTGACCAATCCACGGACTTCCTCACTCACTCAGTGCAGGCAGCTCAGCTGATCTCTCCTCCCTGGCTGCAGGCTGATAACAGACAGTTGGGATCGCGGCGAAATTCTCTCTGCAGACCCATTCTCACAGCGTCTATCAACCTTTTTCTTACTCAGTATCAAGACACACTTATTGTTTTTACTTCGGCTGTGACTTTGTGTGTGCTCAGGGTGAGTTTGGCTGTGTATCGCTAAACAAGGAAACAACACCTCCACGGAGCTCAGCGCGATTCACAACGTCCCGACTGGTCCCGACCAATCGGAGCACACTGGGCTCACAGGGAGGGGGGGGGGGGCTGGAGCTATAACGAGCCGTTTAGTGGAGAGAGTGAAGACACGTACTTTACAGAGATGCTGTATGCGAAACAGCATACTTGCACATTATAAATCTATTCTAGTAGACCTCAACAATGGAATTATGATCAGTGGAAATGGCCATGTGACCTTTAAGTCAAAAATTCACACGAGAAAAACTGAAATTCTTCAAAATGTCTAAAGCTGACATTTCCAAAATAAAAAAAGAAGTAATAGCAGCAGGATGAACAGCACATAGAAGTGCCCAACGTCAAAGCCATGAAGGAATGCGTAGAGTAGAATCTGAAATATATAATATGTCGATGTTTTCATCATATTAACAAACTGAAATGTTCTCCCCACAGTGACATGCCGTTTCCCGTCTTATCGCCCAAGATGTCGATGATCTTCTCAGGTACGTTCCCCTTTACGTGTTCTACAGGTCGGGTTGTGCTCCAACAAAAGCAGCTTAATCCTATTAATACATCATTAAATCATGCAGGGAGGTAACATGCCCTACTTTCTGTCACTTAAGGCCTTAAGTTATCACAGAAATCTCCAATATTCTCTAAGAAAAACACAACGTTACATGTGAGCTTAAAAAAGGGAGCAAACGGTTCCCCGGTCTCTTTGCTCCAGGATTAGACATGTCTTCCTCCTCGGGGGTTAAAATAGATCCTCCGAGCGCCCAAATTACTTTGTATGGGCAAGTTATTCATAGAGCTGTTAGAGACGTGTGATTAGACGGACTTTCGGAGAATGTGGATATTTATTCTGAGGCGAACTGATCGCCCCCCGTGTACCGAGTATTTCAACGTTTATACAGAGAAACACACACAAGTTATACTTAGAGGGGATTGGTAGGAAATGTATTGCATGTAAAGTTGTTAAATCGGTTTGATGACCAGAATCAGAATTGGTTTTTATCACCAAGTACGTTTACACATACGAGGAATTTGCTTTGGTCCAAATGGTGCGTTCAAAGACACGGAAAGAAGAATATGTAGCAAAACATACTGTTGGGGAATAATTTGCTTCGGTATTCAACCTTCGACCCAGTTCATAGTTTTCTCCTCTCTCTGTCTCCTTCCCACGGCATAGGTCTACGGCCTTGGGTGTTGCTGCTATCTCTCTTAAGGAGGGGCAGCTTGGGCGCATTGTTGTTGCCAGTCTGTGACAGAGCACAAGCCGCCATGAGGGCGCTCATTCTTTCCTATGGACGAGAGCTCTAGTTAGATTCAGGGTCCATGATGTTTAGTCTCGCTGATGAAGAATGTTGATTATTACACTCTGAACTAGTTAAAACCTCGAGCTGCAGAAAGAGTTCTTCAGAATTGATTGTGGCATCCAAATCGTGTGGTCAACTCGTGGCCCGTGACATGACTTGTGAATTCTCCGGCCGAAGCTCCAAATAAGCCGTCAGTGTTTGCCATGGGGTGGGACTTTCGGAAACAGTTCTAAATTGGTTTGAATCCTACTTAAAGGACAGAAACAACTTTGTTTCTATCGGTAAATACACATCTGAGTTGACAAATATGACATGTGGGGTTCCTCAAGGCTCCATCTTGGGGCCTCTTCTCTTTAACATCTACATGCTACCACTGGCTCAGATAATGAAGAACAACAAAATAAGTTACCATAGCTATGCCGATGACACAAAAATGTACGTAACTCAATTCAAACACTGAGTAAGTGCATTGAACAAATCAATGACTGGATGTGTCAGAACTTTCTCCAATTAATCAAAGATAAAACTGAGGTAATGGTTTTTGGAGCCAAGGCAGAACGTTTAAAAGTTAGCGCTGAGCTTCAGTCTGCAATGTTCAAACAGATAAAGCCAGACATCTAGGTGTAGTCATGGACTCTGACCTGAGTTTCAACAGTCACATTAAAACAGTTACTAAATCAGCCTACTATCACCTAAAGAACATATCTAGGATTAAAAGACTAATGTCACAGCAGGATTTGGAAAAACTTGTCCATGCCTTTATCTTCAGTAGACTGGACTACTGCAATGGTGTCTTCACAGGTCTCACTAAAACATCTATTAGGAAGCTGCAGCTGATCCAGAACGCCGCTGCTCGAGTCCTCACTAACACTAAGAAAGTGGATCACATCACTCCTGCTCTGAAGTCTTTACCCTGGCTTCCTGTGTGTCAAAGAATAGATTTCTAAATACTGCTGCTGGTTTATAAAGCACTGGATGGTTTAGGCCCAAAATACATTTCTGACCTCCTGCTAAACTATGAACATCCAGATCTCTCAGGTCTTCAGGGACTGGTCAGCTTCCTGTCCCCAGAGTCAGATCTCTCAGGTCTTCAGGGACTGGTCAGCTTTCTGTCCCCAGAGTCAGAACTAAACATGGAGAAGCAGCGTTCAGTTATTATGCTCCAAATATCTGGAACAGACTCCCAGAAACCTGCAGGTCCGCTGCAACTCTGACTACTTTCAAATCCAGGCTGAAGACTTTTCTTTTTGCCGCTGCTTTTAATTGAACTATTCATATCTTAGACTGCACTGTAACTTTTATCCATGTACTTTTTCTTTTAATGTTTATTAGCTTTTTTTTTTAATGCTTAATGTCTTTCATTTTTTGTAAAGCACTTTGAATTGCCTTGTGTTGAAAAGTGCTATATAAATAAACTTGTCTTGCCTTGCCTTGCCATCAAAGCTCCAGCTCTCCTTGTGTATTTAACAAAATGTAAATATGTGAGAAACTACGAGTGAGAGTACAATAAAATATGACAAATGCACTATCTGTATATTTTGTGGTTTTCTGTTATTAAGGTAAGAACTAATTAATGTATTTCTTACTTTAAAATGGACTAGATTCTTTAAAGAATGTGTAAATGTGTTAAGGAATACTGACGGCTTATCTTCCCCTAAATTAAAATAGTATCCAGTGTATACTTGATTTGTTTTAAGGTTTAACTTTTAGGAACATCTATTTCTTTCCATGTGGGTGAGCATGTATTTGTAGCAGCCAATCCTGTGACCCAAAGAATATATATTAGCCATTTAAATACCATACTATAAGAGGGTAAAAGCAACGAAACATGTTGAAAACAAACAAGCGTCAAAGCAGACACAAGGGAAATGACATTGAAACAAAAATACTCTTCACTTTGTGCTCATGTTTGTATTTCTTTGTTATCGTCAGATGCGTCCTCGGACCACGGTGAGGGGGATTTGCCCTCTGAAGGGGCGTTCGAGGGTCATCAGGAAGCTGTGAACGCGGTGCAGATCTACGACGGGCTGCTGTACACCTGCTCCGGAGACCGCACCGTCAGAGCCTTCAACCTCAGGGTGGGTCACACAACGCTGTTTAATCCTACTGTCTGTGAACGCAACCACAGGGAAGACTCGAAAGGGTTTTACTGAACAGTTTGAATCTGTGTGAAACGTATATTTCCAAAATGTTGCACAGCTTTTTCTCCTTTTGTTGGTACCGGTATTGCAAATGATGAACGACCCACCAAGATATAATTAGTTTTGTACAGTTAGTAGAATCTCTAGTGATATTAACGAACGCACAAAGTCAACATTTATTATGAAAAGAGAGCGGTCATAATTTCCAAAACTCACAACATTGTGTTTCGTCTTTCACAAATAGAATAAAATAAGACTTCCGTATTGTGTCTGATTACTCATCTTTCAAAACCAGGGTTCCTTTGAAGACTCTTTTTCTATTTTTAAAGTGTTGCTTCTTAAAATATGAGAACAAACATTCAAAGTTAAATTAGAAAACCATAAGAGAAACATTTTTTTATTTTTTTTAATAAATGTTTTGGATCACATTTCAACTTCAGTGTACATATATACATATGTAGTTAAATCGTTTTACAGAGTGGTCCGTCTTCTTTCTTTTTCTTGACAAAACAACATCAATAAGCACGCAAGAACACGGGGTGGGGGACACATCTGAAGCAGTAGGAGTCAGGACTCAGAGAGACACGAAGAGAGCTGGAGCTTTGATGGCAAACACTGACGGTGTATTGGAGTTACGGCAAGACACGTCACGGGCCACGAGTTGACCACACGGTCGAGATGCCACAATCAGTTCTGAAGACCCCTCCTGTAGCTCCAGATTTTAACTAGAGAGTGTAATAATCAACATTCTTCAATAGATAGACTAAACAGCTGAGGACATCCTTCGCTTATGGCTGAAGGATGTGTTCCAGGTGTCCCACAGCAATAGCTATCTCTGACCGACAGTTGCCCGGTAACAAACTGGTAACAACAACAACTTGCTAGGGCAGCCCCTCCTTCAGGGAGATAGCGGCTGCTCACGGCTGGTCATCTGCGTCGGAGGGCGAAAGGTAAACATGTAGGGCAAATTATTCCCCAGCACACGGGGTGTTTTCTTCTCAATATAAGACAGTCGATCATTAAATAAAAGATTCAAACAGTTCAACAAAAGAAGGGCGTTTCGGGGGAATGTACACTTTCCATTTCTCCCAAATGTACTCAGATTGAAGTTCCTGGAGCCTCACAGAGAAGGTTACTCTTTCCATTACACAGATTTCATAAATGATGTCGTACCAATCATCTATAGATGGGCTGTTTAGTTTGAGCCATTTCTTTGTGGATGCTTTCCTCGCAGCTACACTCGACATCCCAAATAAGTATTTTGTTTTAGCGAAACTTTTTACCGTACTTTTCGGACTATAAGCCGCGACTTTTTCCCCCATTTTGTTTGTACAGCTAACGGCCACTAGGGCACCTCCTAAATCTATGGATTTTACAGGTAAAATTAACCACCTTTAACGCTATGGGCTCTATGACCGGTCCGCCCCTTAGCGGCGGGCTCCAGCAGGAAAAGCTGGAGGCCGGAAAAGAGTGAGACAGGTAGCGCGCCAAAGTAAAAGTGGAACCGAGAGACAGAACGAGAGCAAGACAGACGGACAATGTAGCTGCTGCAGGCTTATATGCAGGTGCGCTTTATAGTCCGAAAAGTACGGTATATTGAACACATGTCTAATTCCTGGTTCTCCCGGTGTCTGCAGAGTCGCAAGTGTGTGGGAGTGTTTGAGGGCCACAGCTCCAAGGTGAGCTGCCTGCTGGTCTCTGCAGCTCCGAGCCTCCACCATCGCCTCTACTCCGGGTCCAGTGACCAGACCATCTGCTGCTACAACCTGAAGGTGAGCAACACGTAACTTTGTCCCTCGTGCTCCAACAATCAACAACATGGTCTCTGATCGATATGGTTGGTTGAATGAACTTGTAGGTGAAATATGAACGAATGCTCGTCGAGAAGAAGAGACTCACCGATGAGCTCCAAAGTCACGCAGATTTCTTTGTGACCTTCGTGTTAGAGAAAATAGGAAATTAAAGATTGAAATCATAGAATTGTGAACAAAACGATAATCTTTTGCTATGGGCGCCACATGTTGCACTGTACTCGCCTTAAAGCACACTCTCTCTTCCCGGTCCTCAGACGCGGGAGCTGGAGCAGCAGTTCCCTCTCTCAGACCGAGTCCTCTGCCTCCACAGTCGGTGGAAAACGCTGTACGCCGGACTGGCAAACGGCACCGTGGTGACCTTTAACCTCAAGGTGAGAGACGGTGCAATATAAAAAAACGTCATGACTTATTTCGAAGTGGTGGCGATAAACATCGGAACGTGACTGAAATGTTATTCTGTAGTAACGTTTTTTATCGTTATACATTGAAAAGAATTGTAAGACCAAGACTTCATATGAGCCGTCACAGAACAATGGTTGTTTTCTACTTGATGCATGTCAGCTAGCTTTGGTTAAAACATGACGCAGCCCCTAACTACCGTACTTTTCGGACTATACAGCGCACCTGCATATAAGCTGCAGCAGCTACATTGTCCGTCTGTCTTGCTCTCGTTCTGTCTCTCGGTTCCACTTTTACTTTGGCGCGCTACCCGTCTCACTCTTTTCCGGCCTCCAGCTTTTCCTGCTGGAGCCCGCCGCTAGGACCGGTCCTAGAGCCCATAGCTGTTAAAGGTGGTTAATGTTACCTGTAAAATCCATAGATTTAGGAGGTTCCCTAGTGGCCGTTAGCGGTACTACAACAATGGGGGGAAAAGTCGCGGCTTATAGTCCGAAAAGTACGGTAACTAACTCACTAACTAATCTTGTTGTTGTTTAGACCAATAAGCAGATGGATGTGTTTGAGTGCCACGGTCCTCGGGGCGTGAGCTGCATGGCCTCCTCTCAGGAAGGAGCGAGGAGGATCCTATTGGTCGGATCCTACGACAACACCATCAGCGTGAGGGACGCTAAGAGCGGCCTCCTGCTGAGAACTCTGGAGGGCCACACCAAGACCGTGCTCTGCATGAAGGTGACATACGATAATACTTTATTGATCAAGTCTAGATGCTCCTCGCTTCACACCAACAGACAAACATCAAGACACAACACATGAACAACAAGCATTGAACACAACAACTCGATCAGTGAGAGCTGCTCTGAGAGCCTCCAGCGTCTGATCTGGACTCAGCTCTGTGTTCACTGAGAGGACAGCCTGGAGCACAAAGGATGCTTCAGGCTGACTTGATTGGATCTCCATCAGATGGTAGCGGTTCATATTCTCCGTCAGAGCATGCTTTGGGTCCCAGAGGACGCTGCTGGTCAGCCTCTCGGGTTATTATGGGCTGTGAGTCAGAAAGTCTCCGAACGACCTTTGAGCAGGTTTTTAACAGGTTTTGATTTGAAAGCCGTTCACGAACACGTCTGTTAGGGAAATTATTGACCTAGACTCCTAGATATGACGTACAGGACCAACCCTGACGTCTGTTCATCTCCTTTAAGGACATAGGCTGCTTGAGCCATAATGTTATTGTTCCCATTCTGTGACCGGTCGACCCTAGGTCACAGACGGTCTTTGTTGTGGGTGCACTGGGACACTTCCTTCTTTGTTGTTCGTGGACTCCAAGGTATGACATCTTCGAGGCCATAAGTGACGCGGACTCAGTGTGCCCAACTGGTTAAACTATCTTATCAAAACGTGTTGATGACTCTCTTGTGAAACCAGTTAAATGGGCCAACGAGAGAGAGGCGCTCCAGAGTTGACGTGGCAACCACCCGTGCAGTCAGACCGTGACTGCTGTGATTGTGATGTGAATCCTCCGGCCGTAACTCCAAATAAACCTCCAGTGTTTGACATCAAAAGCTCCTGCTCCACGGTGTCTCCCACTGCATTGCTACACAGAAGCTTCCTTATAATAATAATAATACATTTTATTTTTAGGCGCCTTTCATGACACCCAAGGACACCGTACCATTTAAACAAAAAAAAAAAAAAACTAGATTTAAAATAAATAAAATAAAAGCTAAGAGGCAACAGAACAAGATAAAACACAAACAGGAAGTCATGGAGGAGACAGTCAAGTGGACACAAATGAAACATATAATGGGGAGTGTTGCCGTTCTGTGGAAAAGACACCATCACAGATGTGAAGAACAGCATGCTTCATTTCTCCGCCACTTCTTTCTGTTC
>JAMFTG010002858.1:0-25981 GCA_023974075.1 Chaenocephalus aceratus
AGAGAGGGGGGAGAGAAGGGAGAGAGAGAGGGGGGCGAGGGAGGGGAGAGAGGGGAGATAGAGAGAGGAGAGAGGGGAGAGAGAGAGGGGAGAGAGAGGAGAGACAGGGGAGAGAGAGAGGGGAGAGAGGGGAGAGAGAGGAGAGAGAGGGGAGAGAGAGAGAGAGAGGGGAGAGAGAGAGGGGAGAGAGAGGGGAGAGATAGGGGGGAGAGAGAGGAGAGAGAAGGGAGAGAGAGAGGGGAGATAGGGGAGAGGGAGAGAGAGGGGAGCGAGGGGGGGAGAGAGAGAGGGGAGCGAGGGGATGTCCAGCTTTGTGAAGGAACTGATTATCATGCAGGAAAAGCTCTAAAACCTAACATTAGCAATGATTGAGCTGCAACTTTGCTTTTAACTGAATTAAATCACACATTTTTAGGCTGTAAAGATATTTAAAAGTGGTTTGAAATAAGTCATTTCCGACTTGTAGGATTTAAAATATATTTTATTTAATATCATCAAAAATAAAATATGGTCACATTTTTGCATTTTTCCAAATTAAAATAATAGTTTTTAATTTTTTTAAACTGAAAAAGATGTTTCCAAAATTGTGAAACCAATAAATTAAATTACTAAAATGAAATAAAAAAAGGAAATAAATAAAATATTAATACTGCACTGATTAGACTTTATTTAAATAATTATTATCTCCAAAATTGTGGCTAAAAATCAATAAATAAAATGTTATTCCTCAAAATAAAAACTTTAAATAGATAAAATATTAATCCTGCACTGATTAGATTAACTAAACCTAAATCAACCGATCCCCAAATATCAAGCTTTGTGTAATCACAGTGAAATAAAATTTACTTAAAATTTGATTGATAATCATTAATAGATTTTTTAGGAGCCGGCAGTTTTACCCCGGGGTTGTCCAGTCCTTCGGAAGTCATTGTCACATTTGTACGCGGCCTCTGCAAACATCAAAACCAACTTATAAATATACGAGGATACAAAGCGTCAAAGATCCCGTTTCGCAGAAGCCTGGAAACTCCTGCCGTCAACAAACACCTTTTGTGTTCGTACCTGCTTTTTAACACACAGTAATTCTCCAGGATGTACACGATGTTTCCTGTAGTTCAGAAGTACATTGTGTACTTTTACTCCACTACATGTATTTGATACCTTTAGTTACTTCACAGATTTGGATTAATGAACTCAGTTGATCAGTACTTCTACTTTTACTCAAGTACAAGATCTGAGTACTTCTACTTTTACTCAAGTACAAGACCTGAGTACTTCTACTTTTACTCAAGTACAAGATCTGAGTACTTCTACTTTTACTCAAGTACAAGATCTGAGTACTTCTACTTTTACTCAAGTACAAGACCTGAGTACTTCTACTTTTACTCAAGTACAAGATCTGAGTACTTCTACTTTTACTCAAGTACAAGACCTGAGTACTTCTACTTTTACTCAAGTACAAGATCTGAGTACTTCTACTTTTACTCAAGTACAATATCTGAGTACTTCTACTTTTACTCAAGTACAAGATCTGAGTACTTATACTTTTACTCAAGTACAAGATCTGAGTACTTATACTTTTACTCAAGTACAAGATCTGAGTACTTATACTTTTACTCAATTACAAGATCTGAGTACTTCTACTTTTACTCAATTACAAGAACTGAGTACTTCAACTTTTACTCAAGTACAAGACCTGAGTACTTCTACTTTTACTCAAGCACAAGATCTGAGTACTTCTACTTTTACTCAAGTACAAGATCTGAGTACTTCTACTTTTACTCAAGCATAAGATCTGAGTACTTCTACTGTTACTCAAGTACAAGATCTGAGTACTTCTACTTTTACTCAAGTACAAGATCTGAGTACTTCTATTTTTACTCAAGTACAAGACCTGAGTACTTCTACTTTTACTCAAGTACAAGATCTGAGTACTTCTACTTTTACTCAAGCACAAGATCTGAGTACTTCTACTGTTACTCAAGTACAAGATCTGAGTACTTCTACTTTTACTCACGTACAAGATCTGAGTACTTCTACTTTTACTCAAGCACGAGATCTGAGTACTTCTACTTTTACTCAAGCACAAGATCTGAGTACTTCTACTGTTACTCAAGTACAAGATCTGAGTACTTCTACTTTTACTCACGTACAAGATCTGAGTACTTCTACTTTTACTCAAGCACGAGATCTGAGTACTTCTACTTTTACTCAAGCACAAGATCTGAGTACTTCTACTTTTACTCACGTACAAGATCTGAGTACTTCTACTTTTACTCAAGCACAAGATCTGAGTACTTCTACTTTTACTCAAGCACAAGATCTGAGTACTTCTACTTTTACTCAAGTACAAGATCTGAGTACTTCTACTTTTACTCAAGCACAAGATCTGAGTACTTCTACTTTTACTCAAGCACAAGATCTGAGTACTTCTACTTTTACTCAAGTACAAGAGTAGTGTACTTATTAATATAAGTAAATATATAATATATATATAAATATTATGAGGAAATGTCATCATCATGAAGTAATATTTAAGAAGTAGGTCCTGAAATTGAATACATTGAGTATTAACTATAATATTTTCTAGTTTCAATAAAAGTGTGGATATTTCAAGACATGATATATTTGAGGATAAAGTAAAACACCCAGTTGCCAAAGTCATTAACTTCGTCTGCTCGCTGCTAGCCCACTAACTGGTTGCCTCGTGCTGGAGACAGACCCCGCCCCCCCGTCAGCATGGACCACACCTCCTCTGCGTTAGCGGGCGGCCATGCGCGTGTTGCCGTGCAGTTAGAAAGCCTCACAGCAGGGTGCCGGTTAGTTTCAGCGTTACCTTGAACTTGTGGTGCATCAGCGAGGCGATGATGATGGTGGCCACGCCGAGCGCGATGAAGCCGTACTGCATGAACTCCATCACCGCCGGGAGGACCACCAGGTTGGTGTGGAAGGTGGAGAGGATCGGGCCGTCGAGATACCCGCTCTGAGGAAACACGTGATGTTGAGCCTCAGCGTTAGTCATAGTTTAACATTGATTTTCATGCTGTTTATAATTATCATTTATTTATATGTATTCTTAGTTAGCGTCATAAGTCGTTTCTATGCTCTTATTTTGAAGGCATGTTTTGGGCACTGGGTGATTGTATGTATTGGAGACGGGTGGGAGCCAGAGCGCTAGGAGGCAGACGGTGTTTCACCAGGTGTTTCGAGCCACACAAAGGAAAGCCATAGGAAGGGTTAAGGAAAGAGAGATAGGAAACGTGTTCATTGTATTTGGTTATAGGAATAAAATGCACAACGGAGAATCTTGTCTGGAGCAGAGGCCTGTACTACGAAGCCGGTTCAACCTAACCTGGATATGTTTGAGTTAGCCGGTTGGCCTAATCCAAAACATACGCGCTCTCGCTGAGTGGTGCTACGACGCGGGTTATCAAGTGGATCGCTCAGCCAGCCGTGTCCTATCTAGTGCGCGTTCACATGAGGGGTGGTATCTGGAGCATTTGACCAATCACAGACATGGACAAGCTACTGACAGCGCAGCGTCATACTTCCTGAATGAAGAGTGAACTTTAATATTAGACATATGAAGAAGTTAAACTTTAAACATCCATGACTTAAACACTTTATCAGGATCAAAGCCTCAGAGCTGCAGCTGCAAGGTGAATACAGCTGGCAACAGAACAAGTGTTGGAATGCGTCCATTAACAGGTTCATGATATCACTGCCCGTCTAACACACCATCTGAGTTTCATTACCTCTGACTCAGTGTTTCCTCAACTTAACGTGTTGTTAAAATAATGCTTCTGCATCCAGTCTGTGACACTGAGAGTGTTGCACGGCCAGACACGGCTCAGCTGACTCAGATAAGGAGATTTATGATGTGATATGATGATAATGGGACACGTCGACGTCTGCACTCAGTGTACTTATGTCGTGGCAGATATTTAAGTAAGCTTTCTTAACGCTAATGTTATAATAGTCAGATTGCTCTGAAGATGGAGGTGATATTCTATTAATGTTCACGTTCACACAGTCGGTGATTTTTGCCGGCCGTCTTTCTGTATTTTCTTTCTCCTGTAATATGACTTGATCGCTTTAAACTCCGCCCACTGAGCTCTGATTGGTCAGCAGGCGGTGCTTTCACTGAGTTGAGCTCTTAGCCTGCAACCTGACCTGCTGCGGACCAGGTTAGCCGCTCAGCATCAGTTACCATGGAGATCTAGCCGCTAAACAGAGAACCAGCTTCGTAGGACCGGAAAGCCGGAGTTTACCCTGAAGTTAGACGCTAAGAGAACATCCTGCTTCGTAGTATACTCCCCAGGATCATCGCCCTGCGTAAGATCCGCTAACTAGCGCCTCAGCGGCTGTTAAGTCAACCATCTGTTTTAGTTCTATACGATTTGGCCGCTACACTCGGGGTCATACGAAGGCAACATAGGTTTATTCAACATTTTATTTCCAGATAATGCAATGCTTATCGCTTGGTTTTTTACATTTTATATAAAATGTTACCGTGTACTTATAAGAAATGTTTGCGTTGCAGCAGCAGCATAAAAAACAAGGCAGTGTAAATAAGAGAAACTAAGACACAAGAAATAAACAATCAAAATGTTTCTGAAATAGAAATAGCATTAAAAAAATATATTCTCATGAGGAAACACACATTTCCAGTAACAAATATAATGCAGGATATATTATTATAAGTATATTAATTGTGCAAGAAATTGATTATTCGATATAAGATGGACTTTTATTTTATCCTGTGTTAGGAGCAGTGTGCTGCCATTTTGAACGGCGCCCGGGGAGCAGTGAGGGGAACGGTGCCTTGCTCAGGGACACCTCGGTAGCACTTGGTCTTGCTCAGGGACACCTCGGTAGCACTTGGTCTTGATCAGGGACACCTCGGTAGCACTTGGTCTTGATCAGAGACACCTCGGTAGCACTTGGTCTTGATCAGGGACACCTCGGTAGCACTTGGTCTTGATCAGGGACACCTCGGTAGCACTTGGTCTTGATCAGGGACACCTCGGTAGCACTTGGTCTTGATCAGGGACACCTCGGTAGCACTTGGTCTTGATCAGGGACACCTCGGTAGCACTTGGTCTTGCCGGGACTTGAACTGGTGACTTTCCAGTTGCCAAGCCAACTATCGACTTCGCCACCCTCTTATTCAATATTACATTTAATATAATAACTGCTACCATCAAATGCTTTTATACAACATGTTCTGAACAGAAATGATACACAAACAACAACAAGGTAACACATCTATATATAGATACACTTTGTAGCTTTGATGTTAAACTGACCTCCTGAAACCAGATCATGGGCATCACCACGTCAGCGATCTTGCCAGTTTCTCTGAAAAACAACAACAACAACAACAACATCCCAGGGTTAACCGAGGGTAATGCAAACAGGAAGTGGAAGATTGTCTTATTAAACAATGCATGAATGAAAAACACAATGCACGACACACGTTAACGGCGTTGTGGCGGATCGGGAATATTTCCTTACGTGATTCCTGACACCGTCTTCATGAAGAGGTTGAGCTGCAGGCGGATGGAGACGTTCAGAGGGACGCCCGTCAGCTGAGGGGACACGCAGGAGACGCTCACACGGGGAATACAACAGACTGTAATCTCCAGCATAAAGGAACATTACACCGTTCCCATGGTTACCACACCGTGCAGTGAGGAAGGACATCCTCATGGTTTTTTTTATACATTTTACACAGCACACAGATTTCTCAGCCTGAGCACACACACAAACCCACAGCCAGGCTACGAGTGAGTGTGTGTGAGTGTGAGTGTGAGTGTGAGTGTGAGTGTGAGTGTGTGTGTGTGTGTGTGTGTGTGTGTGTGTGTGTGTGTGTGTGTGTGTGTGTGTGCGTGCTCAGGCTGAGTTTCGCTATCTCGCAGACCCCACGCAGCATTCTCATCTGTTCGTCATCACTGGTGTCATTTCCTGGTTGCTAACAGACGCCATGGTAACACATGATCCCTGATGTTCCGCTGTGACGGTGGTGGACTCATCAGAACGGAGTGGGCGAGCTGACCAATCAGAGCACAGTGGGCTCCAACTAGGCGTGTAGGACAGAGAGTGAATACACATGCTATACAGAGGTGCTAAACAGCTGGCCGAGTAATACATTGAATTGAAAGCATATCCTTTATCAAGGGGAATTAGGACACGTGTGCAAAGAAGAGCCATTACAAGATCTGAGATAAACAAATAATAAAGTCACATTTCTGTTTACATACTAGGTCAATAAACTGGATTCTGATTATTATATATATTTTCTCTTATTGTAAACTACAGTTTGCTGTTGTATATTGTATATTTTAAGTGCCAATGTGACAAGTTAAGGCGTCTTTAAGTGCCTCTATAAATCTAATGTATTATTGTTATTACAGATCTGCGATATCATTTATTCTATTTAGTTACAAGCAGCGTTTCCTCCAATAATGCTGTTTTTCCTTTGCCATAAAACACAAGTGACTCCTCTATATAATAATTAACTTCATTGTAATCTCGACGACCTGGAACCTTCCTCTGTTTCACAACGTTACATCTGCTCAGCAATCACAGCCAAACCGCTCAATTCCCAATTAGCCTATCACACGGTGGTCAGGTTCGTTGAAACAACACGAGTGTACGTTTACTTTTATTGTACGGCTGTAAAACTGAAGCTCTGCCTCGGGGACAGTTCGCTGCCATCATCAGCTGCAGGTCAGCGCCACCGGATAAGAGACGATAATGACTATCAGGACGATAGCAGGACGAGGGCACGACGACTTCTTGAACGTGTAATCTGTCTGTGACACGGGGACTTCCGTCATTCACTTTCCACGGGTTACATGAGGCTCAGCGCAAGTCCTCCAGGAAGACGCAGCTGCTTATAGTCAGCTCATCACGGGCGTCTCTTTAACCTATTACATTTCACCTCATTCTCCAGCAGCCAATCAGCGAGCTGCAGCCAAACTTTGAAATGGTTCTCCTCTCTCCTGCAGTCAGCTGTGATTTCAGGTGTTCATGCTGCGGCCCACCTCCTCCCCGCCCATCTCCTCTCCATCCGCCTCCTCTCCATCCGCTTCCTCTCCATCCGCCTCCTCCACCTCCTTTCATCATCCGCCTCCTCCCCATCCACCTCCCCATCCCATCCGCCTCCTCCTCCTCCCCATCCCATCCACCTCCTCTCCATCCGCCTCCTACCCATCCACCTCCTCCCCTCCCCATCCACCCTCTGTCATCATATCCACCTCCTCCCCATCCGCCTCCTCCCCATCCGCCTCCTCCCCATCCGCCTCCTCCCCATCCGCCTCCTCCCCATCCGCTTCCTCCCCATCCACCTCCTCCCATCATATCCACCTCCTCCCCATCCGCCTCCTCCCCATCCACCTCCTCTCATCATATCCACCTCCTCCCCATCCACCTCCTCCCAATCCGCCTCCTCCCCATCCACCTCCTCTCATCATATCCACCTCCTCCCCATCCGCCTCCTCCCCATCCACCTCCTCTCATCATATCCACCTCCTCCCCATCCACCTCCTCCCCATCCACCTCCTCCCAATCCACCTCCTCCCCATCCACCTCCTCTCATCATATCCACCTCCTCCCCATCCCATCCACCTTCTCTCCATCCACCCCCTGTCATCATATCCAGTGCCAGGAGAGCTAACCCAAAGACCTCGTCACACCCCCTCTTCATCCCATCCCCTCATCAAATCCAGATCTTCATCATCCTCACCAGTGTCTAGACCCCGGGGGGTTCCCTACGCTCACGGCTGCATTTCCCCCTTAGATATAGCATTTCAGGATCGGGGGCTAATCGCCAAAGACTTAACATTTATCATACGGCATGTGTCGAAACATGTTCTTTAAACAAAACGAAGTCTCTCCTGATTGAAATAAGGTAAACAAAATCAGGGCTGTGGAAAAAAGGGTTTATGTAAGAGACCATCTAAACAACTATAATAAAATATATGTTCACATTGTTATTTGGTGTCAAATCTATTCATGAAATCGACCACTTTCTGAAGAAAAATGAGAATAATTATTAACTTTTTTATTTATTTTTTATTATATTACTTGAATATCTTGTTTTATTTAGTATTATTATTTTATTATATAACTTAATGTTGGTATTTTGTCTTAAAATGTTTTAAAGTCTCATTCCAGTATTTGAATACTTGCAGAAAGCCTGAGGTTCAAGCGGAGACTCTGAGCCACGATGCAGAGATAACGAGGCGTTGATACGTAATCAATCCACCTTTAAGATGACGACACACGACCTCAAGGACACGACACGAAACCACCTGATGTCGCAATCACTCTTTAAACACCTTCTGTGTGTGTCTGTGTGTGTGTGTGTGTGTGTGTGTGTGTGTGTGTGTGTGCTCACTGGATGGATGTCTATGAAGAGGCCGTGCTCTTCCTCCGTTGGATTGAGTCCCTGCACGAAGTCCAGCAGCACGGGATCAGCGTTGTAGAAGTGAGGGTGAGAGATGAACACCGGAGAGTCTGGGGATACAAAGTACATCATACAATGATACACTTTAAAGAGTCCTCTCCTGCTGATGTTCAGGTGTATATCAGTATGTAGTGTCTCTACTTTAAAGAGTCCTCTCCTGCTGATGTTCAGGTGTATATCAGTATGTAGTGTCTCTACTTTAAAGAGTCCTCTCCTGCTGATGTTCAGGTGTATATCAGTATGCAATGTCTCTACTTTAAAGAGTCCTCTCCTGCTGATGTTCAGGTGTATATCAGTACGCAGTGTCTCTACTTTAAAGAGTCCTCTCCTGCTGATGTTCAGGTGTATATCAGTATGCAGTGTCTCTACTTTAAAGAGTCCTCTCCTGCTGATGTTCAGGTGTATATCAGTGTGTAGTGTCTCTACTTTAAAGAGTCCTCACTGTGTCTGCAGCTGCTGACGTTCAGTAGTCCTGACTGTCTGCAGGGACAGAATCCTGCGTTAGGGGCGTAATCCGTCCCGTTAGCAAACAGTGTTTTGGGAGCAACGTATCGAAAGAGAGGGATTCCCTGCATCTTCCCGTCACGCTGGTACACAAGCTCCATGGATCTGAAGGGATGAAGAGGGGAGAAAGGGTTTTAAAAAAGAAAGGAGGAAAAGACGGTAATAATACTTTTATCCGAATAAATATATATATTTATTTATATTTATATATACAATTTAGATTGGAGAAAATGTTTTTGATGCAATAAAAAAAAATATATATATGTTTCATAATTTGTTAATCATTATTTATTTATATATTTAAAATATACATATTTATATAATTGTATTTATATTGTATGTTTTGGGAAAACCAACATATTATAGTTGGCGTCCATGTTTGTTTTGGACCAAGAATGTGTGACAGTTGGCGTCCATGTTTGTTTCTGGAGAAGAACGCGTTGCAGTTGGCGTCCATGTTTGTTTCTGGAGAGGAACGCGTTGCAGTTGGCGTCCATGTTTGTTTCTGGAGAGGAACGCGTTGCAGTTGGCGTCCATGTTTGTTTTGGACCAAGAACGTGTGACAGTTGGCATCCATGTTTGTTTCTGGAGAGGAACGCGTTGCAGTTGGCGTCCATGTTTGTTTCTGGAGAGGAACGCGTTGCAGTTGGCGTCCATGTTTGTTTCTGGAGAGGAACGCGTTGCAGTTGGCGTCCATGTTTGTTTCTGGAGAGGAACGCGTTGCAGTTGGCGTCCATGTTTGTTTCTGGAGAGGAACGCGTTGCAGTTGGCGTCCATGTTTGTTTCTGGAGAGGAACGCGTTGCAGTTGGCGTCCATGTTTGTTTCTGGAGAGGAACGCGTTGCAGTTGGCGTCCATGTTTGTTTCTGGAGAGGAACGCGTTGCAGTTGGCGTCCATGTTTGTTTGTTTTGGTACAATATACGTAATAATTGGCGTCCATGTTTGTTTTTGGAAGCCAATATACTACAGTACGAAGGAGTAACTTTTTTATATTTGTTCGCAGATTGTGCCGCTCTTATGTCAATACTCTATTAAAAGTACAAGTACCTGAAAGTTATACTTAAGAGCAGTACTTGATTAGATGTAGTTTGTGTTTACCTGCATGCGTCGGGGCTGTAGAAAGGTAAGGTGCTCTTTCTGGTCATGAATGGAGCCCACATCTGTCCAGCCGTTCCATTGATCATGTTACACTGAGGAGTCTTCCAGTAGTTCAGCTGGTAAACAAACAAAACATGCAATATTTAGAAAGGAAGTTCCCATGAGTAAAGAAAGTGTTATTTATCCGCCCCGTGATTCGAATCCACTCCTAATTTTAGGAGCTTTTTCCTCAGAATATGTTTCAATGTTTCATGAAATTTCGACCCGTAGTTTTTCCGTAATCAGAATAGAAATGTAATAATTAAAGAGTGAATAATAGTGATTTTAAAGGTCACCTATCATGCTATTTTAGGCATAGGTCTCAGATATATAAAAATATATAAAAACATGTCTTTGAAGTGTTTTGCTCCAAACACCAAACAGATCATTCTAGCCATGCCTCATATCCCTCTATTTCACTTCCTGTTTCTAAAGTGCTGATTTGGGGATAAAGCTTTAAAGAGGAGGGGGCGGAGCTCATGCGGGACCCGGCAGCTACCGTCTAAACTAAATGCTGCCGTGATGAAACGCCATATCATGGATTATCAAGGATCTGAAACAGTCTGGAGCTCAAAGGCTTTCTCTCTTGCCGGTTACACCACAAGGTGAGCTCCTTTCTACTTCCTGCTTCTTCACACACATGCTCTCCAGTACAGGTTAGCTCTGAGTGTTAGCGACGCTAATGTAAACACCGACCATATTACGTCCAAAACAGGCGGGCATTGTTTCTGATAGCAACGTTTCTGATTGGCCCGTGGGTCCACATTTCAGATGTTACGTCATATCGGACGCAAATCTGGATCAGCTCTGTTGTTCCCCGTTTTTAGAGATTTGGGTACGGAGGAAAAGAGTTTTATTTCCTGACGCTGCGTGACTTCCCCGACACACCGGGGACACATGTTGATGTAGAAGAGACATCACAAAGTGCATTTTGCATGATAGGTCCCCTTTAAAGACTCACCTCCGTCAGTCCGTTCCAGGAGTCGACTTGGTGGATCTTCTTGATGTCGTCTTTTCCGGTGAAGATGGTGAACAGGCCGGTGTTGGAGTTGTTGAACTAAAAAAAAGACATCATAATATATAATATTATTATATAATAATAATAATACATTCTAGTAATATTTATTTTTTACGCATTTCTTTTTCATACAATATAATTACAATTATAAATTATATATATATTTGACGTGAAGGAAAAATATATATAAATAATAATAACAAAAAAAACAGCCTGATTAATGATTAACCATATGAAAAATATACATTTCAGTTTATATATTAAAAATAAAATCCAAAATATAATACAAATAATAAAGTATTTTTTTCTTTCATCAAAAAAATCTAAACCACATTTTTTTCAATCCAATTTTTTCCAACCTAAATAGTTGAATGTCTTATTGTTGTTAAAAGCTTTAGCTTGCATGGTAATATACATGTTGTCCCTTCTCCTCAGTGTGTATAAACCAAACCCTCCAAACCATGTTGCACATCTGGACACAGCTTTCTTCACATGTGTTTCTTGTCCCCATGTGTGACATTGAAGCCTTTAAATCACTCACTTCAGCAAAGAGACCGAACTTCCCCTTTGTGGGCAGCATGCCCGGCAGCCATTTATTCAGGAAGTCCACCAGGCCGCTGTCGTAGCCCCACATCAGCTCCCCCACCGTCTTCGTGAGGAAGGGCCCCTCTTTGAAGGTCTTAAAAGTGGAGCTGATCATCAACCGCACAGCGTAGGGAAAGTTCTCCATCATCCCTGCTGCTCCCTGAAAACAAGGAGCAGAAATCTCAACGTTTGTGATACTTACACGTTAGTTCAGCACATATTATTATATCACTTTATGATTTCTGAAGCAAAAAGCTAAAGGAACTACAGCACGGTCACATGACTTCACGTCACCACCGCTAAGCTAAAGGAGGCTAATGTTGGGCTATAAAGGAAATACGGCACGGTCACATGACTTCACGTCACCACCGCTAAGCTAAAGGTGGCTAATGTTGGGCTATAAAGGAACTACAGCACGGTCACATGACTTCACGTCACCACCGCTAAGCTAAAGGAGGCTAATTTTGGGCTATAAAGGAACTACAGCACGGTCACATGACTTCACGTCACCACCGCTAAGCTAAAGGAGGCTAATTTTGGGCTATAAAGGAACTACAGCACGGTCACATGACTTCACGTCACCACCGCTAAGCTAAAGGCGGCTAATGTTGGGCTATAAAGGAACTACAGCACGGTCACATGACTTCACGTCACCACTGCTAAGCTAAAGGTGGCTAATGTTGGGCTATAAAGGAAATACAGTACGGTCACATGACTTCACGTCACCACTGCTAAGCTAAAGGAGGCTAATGTTGGGCTATAAAGGAACTACAGCACGGTCACATGACTTCACGTCACCACTGCTAAGCTAAAGGAGGTTAATGTTGGGCTATAAAGGAAATACGGCACGGTCACATGACTTCACGTCACCACCGCTAAGCTAAAGGAGGCTAATGTTGGGCTATAAAGGAAATACAGTACGGTCACATGACTTCACGTCACCACTGCTAAGCTAAAGGAGGCTAATGTTGGGCTATAAAGTAACTACAGCACGGTCACATGACTTCACGTCACCACCGCTAAGCTAAAGGAGGTTAATGTTGGGCTATAAAGGAAATACGGCACGGTCACATGACTTCACGTCACCACCGCTAAGCTAAAGGAGGCTAATGTTGGGCTATAAAGGAACTACAGCACGGTCACATGACTTCACGTCACCACCGCTAAGCTAAAGGAGGCTAATGTTGGGCTATAAAGGAAATACAGTACGGTCACATGACTTCACGTCACCACCGCTAAGCTAAAGGAGGCTAATGTTGGGCTATAAAGGAACTACAGCACGGTCACATGACTTCACGTCACCACCGCTAAGCTAAAGGAGGCTAATGTTGGGCTATAAAGGAAATACAGTACGGTCACATGACTTCACGTCACCACCGCTAAGCTAAAAGAGGTTAATGTTGGGCTATAAAGGAAATACGGCACGGTCACATGACTTCACGTCACCACCGCTAAGCTAAAGGAGGCTAATGTTGGGCTATAAAGGAAATACAGCACGGTCACATGACTTCACGTCACCACCGCTAAGCTAAAGGCGGCTAATGTTGGGCTATAAAGGAACTACAGTACGGTCACAAGACTTCACGTCACCACTGCTAAGCTAAAGGAGGCTAATGTTGGGCTATAAAGGAACTACAGCACGGTCACATGACTTCACTTCACCACAGCTAAGCTAAAGGCGGCTAATGTTGGGCTATAAAGGAACTACAGCACAGTCACATGACTTCACGTCTCCACCGCTAAGCTAAAGGAGGTTAATGTTGGGCTATAAAGGAACTACAGCACAGTCACATGACTTCACGTCACCACCGCTAAGCTAAAGGCGGCTAATGTTGGGCTATAAAGGAACTACAGTACGGTCACATGACTTCACGTCACCACTGCTAAGCTAAAGGTGGCTAATGTTGGGCTATAAAGGAACTACAGCACGGTCACATGACTTCATGTCAACACCGCTAAGCTAACGGTGGCTAATGTTGGGCTATAAAGGAACTACAGCACGGTCACATGACTTCACGTCAACCCCGCTAAGCTAACGGTGGCTAATGTTGGGCTATAAAGGAACTACAGCACGGTCACATGACTTCAGTTCACCACCGCTAAGCTAAGGGTGGCTATTGTTGGGCTATAAAGGAACTACAGCACGGTCACATGACTTCAAGTCAACACCGCTAAGCTAAAGGTGGCTAATGTTGGGCTATAAAGGAACTACAGCACGGTCACATGACTTCACGTCACCACTGCTAAGCTAAAGGTGGCTAATGTTGGGCTATAAAGGAACTACAGCACGGTCACATGACTTCATGTCACCACCGCTAAGCTAAAGGAGGCTAATTTTGGGCTATAAAGGAACTACAGCACGGTCACATGACTTCTTGTCACCACCGCTAAGCTAAAGGAGGCTAATGTTGGGCTATAAATGAACTACAGCACGGTCACATGACTTCACGTCAACACCGCTAAGCTAACGGTGGCTAATGTTGGGCTATAAAGGAACTACAGCACGGTCACATGACTTCAAGTCACCACCGCTAAGCTAAAGGAGGCTAATTTTGGGCTATAAAGGAACTACAGCATGGTCACATGACTTCAGTTCACCACCGCTAAGCTAAGGGTGGCTATTGTTGGGCTATAAAGGAACTACAGCACGGTCACATGACTTCAAGTCAACACCGCTAAGCTAACGGTGGCTAATGTTGGGCTATAAAGGAACTACAGCACGGTCACATGACTTCACGTCTCCACCGCTAAGCTAAAGGTGGCTAATGTTGGGCGTGATGATGTTTAGTCGTCTCGTTTAGACACTTGTTAGCAACCGCTGTTTTTAAACTTCAACCACAGAACTTACTTCAGGCTAAAAACCAAAAACAGACCCTTTCAAATGTATCTGCACTATTATAATAAAAGCAAAAAAATGAAGGTAATTAAATAAATAAATGTGACAGCAGTTACATTTGAGACAGGAAAATGCATAGTGCACATAGTGTACTAAATGGAAGTTAATTAGTGAGGAATTAAAGTCTTACCAGCACCAACATGTTAGGCATCGTGACGACTTCCGACTCGTTCCCCGAGGACATCGTCGGCTCAAAGTAATACGTTCTGTACTCTAGGTACGACACGGTACCGTTGTCGTGAAACGTGATGTTGTCTTTCTGGATCCGTTTCCTGAAAAAAGACAAGAAAATGTGAAGAAATAGTTTTTCTCCCGTCATTTCAACAGATGCAAGAAGATGTTTAGAAAAATGTTGATACACTTCAGTAATTACCCTTGCACCCATATAAATAGGCATATATACTGCATAAATCTATTATAATAATGATAGATAGATAGCCCAAATAATGTTAAAACTAATATATTAGAATTTATATAAATAGTTATATTAAATGGGATATTATTATTTTAAATCAAAATTGTTTGTATCCAGTTTTCATTTTTGCTTATAGTTAATAAATGACATTTTATTGCAGATATGAAACATCTTAAATTGCCATGTTTACAGTAAATGTGCTAAATAGAAAAAGTTATCTTGCGTTTGCTATGTATCCTTGGTCTTGCCTAATATTCTCCTGAAAGGATGCTAGAAATTAAATCACAGGTATCCGGCACCTCTAAAGGAAACGAGGAGAGTATTTAAAAAAGGTAGATAACATTGCTTTCTTTGACTTTTACCACCATTACTTTGTTGTTATAACATTATGGAAGCTTTATTGTTTGCACGCCCTTTAGCTCAAGGTACACTTCACACTAATAGAGGAGGATAAGAGGAAGGAAGCAGATAAAGACTGACTCAGCCATCCCATAAACGCTAAGCACACTATCTATTTGTCCACAAAGCTAGCTGTTTTAATATCTGCACGGCTTTGCACTTTTCAAACCAATACTGCACATATTTGTTTGCATGTGTGACGACCCCTGCCTTACTCTCCCCTGTTGTGTGTGTGTGTGTGTGTGTGTGTGTGTGTGTGTGTGTGTGTGTGTGTGTGTCTTTAACGTTCTCCCTTCCTCCCCATCAGCGCTGATTGAGGGCACCTGGCCGCCGGTACCTGAGGAGTGAAAGGCCCGAGCCAGAGGCCGTTTCTCAATGTGGAGTACACCTGCTGCAGAGCCACTATTTCAAGTATACTACGTCATCGAGTGGCGCCGAATGCTGGGCATCTGTGAGGGCCTAAGATATTCTAAAAAATAATATTTGAAAACATTAAAAAAAAAGCATTTTTTTTTTAATATTACTTTTAATAGTTTTTTTTTGTTACATTTTTCATTAGTTTTACCAAAATAACTTGATTTAATTGTATTTAAAATAATATTTCGAATCTGCCTGTTCAGTTTCTGTTGGAATGTGAAGGGTTAAATGCCGTCTCTGCGAGTTATGTGAAGACGGGAGAGCTTGTTGGTCCCTCTCTACATTCACAGAGGGCCAGCTATAGTAACTCAACGAGAGAGTAATGTCAATTGACAGTACAATTGACCAATCATATCTTCCCTCTAAATCAGGGGTGTCAAACTCAAGGCCCGGGGGCCAAATCCGGCCCGCGACTTCATTTCATGTGGCCCCACAAGAGCTTGCAAAAAATATAATATGTTTATTATACGGTTAGATGACGATTTACAGAAGCACGTTGCCCATAAACTACATGTCCCAGAATGCATCTCAAATTAGACTTGTTTCTCAATGTGCCCTTTTCCCAGAATTTGACTTTTTTTTTTTTAAAGTAACTTTTTTTAAATGTCACTTCTGTTTTTTTACTTTTTTCCAGCTTTTCTTTTTAAATCATTTTGTGACAATCTCACTGAAGAGAATTGCAATTATTTGCCCCAGACTTCTGCTTTCAGACGTAGTGAATTATGAAGTTATTACCCTATTAGATAATAATCCAATGCAGAGGCAATAATGTCATATAATACATTATTTTATATATATATAAGTTACAACCGGCCCTTTGAGTGCAGCCATAATGCTGATATGGCCCGCGATTAGATTGAGTTTGACACCCCTGGCCTAGGTATAAAAGTCACGGCTCGCCACTGTTGAACAGTGATATCTGCATTACTCATCCACTAAAACACATCAGTTTATCCTTGTTAATTACACAATATTGATTGGTTTAAATTGTGTACAATGCTTTTGTGTTTTTAACCTTCGATTCGGAGAAACAAATTGTTTTTTCGGAGTTTAGACACTACAGAGTTTCCGAAGACACTACACTACCCAGAATCCCCAGCTATCATTTGGGACTACAACATCCGCCTTGCTTTACAAACCCCGTGATTAGCCCTCAAGCTCTGTGATTGGATGTTGGAGTGGCAGTGCGACAAGGTTACGCCGAGTGTCAAACAGCTCTTTGAAATGGAATGGAACCACGCCAGACTATCCAAAACTGGACTTGGACGGGTCGAGCCCGGCCCTCCCCCCCAGAATTACACTTGCTGGCTATTGTGTGTTTCGCAACATGTTCTATGGCACGTCTCTACTGGGAATTAATATACCCACATGCCAGCTACAGCTAAGGTCAGAGGAGCTTTATTCAACAGCTGGTCTTATGTCTGTGACCCCTGTTGTTCATTGATGAGCCTGAAACATGCACTTGTCAAGGTTCAGAGGCACATTTAGCAAATATGGCAGAAGCCATCGATCATCTTAAGATAAGATACTTTATTGATCCCAAGTTGGGAAATGTTTTTGTTACAACAGCTACTTTGTTCCACTCCACTACAGTTCAGAGGTTAACCTGGTATTTTTACTCCACTACATTTATTTGTGTTACTTTGTAGATTCTGATTAATGATGTGAAATATAAACAACTCTTAAATCAGACTTTAGTTACACCTGAGTAAAGTTCAGCCTTATCAGTTTGTCTGTTTTGCATCCTCCTGTTAATATCTTTGGACGTCCTGCACTGAACTGTTGTATTGTAGAGATCACTACAGTATCTTCTTGATATTTTCTATTCTATATTTCTATCATTGACCCCTATTGTGTATGTATAGGCTACTCTTAATATTTAAATGTTTTCATCAAATATAACTTATTCAACAACTAAATTCAATAACGTGCTTTAACCACTAGGAGGTGCGGGTTAAAAAACCAGTGGTCTAGTTAATAAAACATAATAATATCAAACATAATGTGAGTCTTCACTTTATTGTGAAATTAAAACAGAACGTTAAAGGAAAATACAGTTTCAGTCTCTCGATGTGAAGCTTATGCATCGTACCATTAACTTGTATAGACCTGTAACAGTCAACTGCGTGAGGAGTTGGAAAGGTAGTTCAGAAAATCAGTAATATCTTTAAAAACTACAAAAAAGTCCCTTTCTATCAGCTGTGCACCGTTATGGTGTAAACACAGCCTATCTACTAATTGGATCAAATATAAAAGTCAGCCGAATTAGTGTTGATACTGCAAGGAGACGTATTGTGTGAAAAGAAATGGAAGATGTTGTTTAATTGTTGATATATTTATGGTTCACGTCACGTATTCAGTTTTGGCGGCATCTCTTCCAGTTTGTCAAAAGCTCTTCTGATCAGGGCTCTATAAATACATATCTACGGCAGATAATTAATATTTAATGCAGCCGAACCGTGTATTACAATGCCGTTATGTGATGACCTTCAAAGAGGAAAGCAAGAACACTCGGAATAAAGTATTATTTTATTAAACCCACGTGTTTCTGCTGATGGGAACTTGGGTCCCCTTCGCAGCGAGGGTGCAGCGAGTCGTTTGGCTGACCAAAAACACTACATAGATTCTCTATTTAAGTACTGTGTGTGTATCAGAGCCTGATAGTGTCTCACACACTGTTGCATTGTGGGACCTTATCATGAACACACTGTTCTTTAATGTAATCACTCTCTCAGACACAGACACACACACACACACACACACACGTGCACTTCGCTCTGCATCAATTGATATAATTTAACTGTGTTTATGTATGCACCATGTGTACCAAGGTAAATTCCTCCTATAATATATTATATATATTAATATCCTTGACAATAAACCCTGTTTCTGAAAAAAACATTTATTTCACCAATTGTAGTTTAAGTAAAAATATTAAATCATTTTTCAGCGCTGAGAAAAATGATTTATAGTTTTACTTTTTAGGTTAATTCTTAATTTATTTAATTATACGAAACATTTTAGCTAATATATAATAATAAAATAAAAATATAGCCAATATTAGACGATCTTATTTAGATTCATTCTTTTTTTATCGACTTTCTTAATTAATAAATGGAGTTTTGTGAAGAAACATTTTACTGTTTATCCCTTAAAAAAAGAAAGTCATACATTTCACTGGGTTTTATTTTAGAATATAAATACACCTTCTTTTAAACGATCAGCGTTAAAACAGAGTTCCTTATCTCACAGGCAGAACGGATGCTGGCCGGAGCCGACGCCAAATGATTAGATCATCTCTATTTCTGTTATCTGACCAAAAACACTACGTAGATTCTTTAAGTACTGTGTGTGTATCCGAGCCTGATAGTGTCCCACACACTGTTGCATTGTGGGACCTTATCATGAACACACTGTTCTTTAACACACACACACACACACACACACACACACACACACACACACACACACACACACACACACACACACACACACACACACACACACACACACACACACACACACACACACACACACACACACACACACACACACACACACACACACACACACACACACACACACACACACACACACACACACACACACACACACACACACACACACACACACACACACACACACACACACACACACACACACACACACACACACACACACACACACACACACACACACACACACACACACACACACACACACACACACACACACACACACACACAAAGTAGAAATACTCAGGTCGTGTGCTTGAGTAAAAGTAGAAGTACTCAGATCTTGTACATGAGTAAAAGTAGAAGTACTCAGATCTTGTACTTAGTAAAAGTAGAAGTACTCAGATCTTGTACTTAGTAAAAGTAGAAGTACTCAGATCTTGTACTTGAGTAAAAGTAGAAGTACTCAGATCTTGTACTTAGTAAAAGTAGAAGTACTCAGATCTTGTACTTGAGTAAAAGTAGAAGTACTCAGATCTTGTACATGAGTAAAAGTAGAAGTACTCAGATCTTGTACTTGAGTAAAAGTAGAAGTACTCAGATCTTGTACTTAGTAAAAGTAGAAGTACTCAGATCTTGTACTTAGTAAAAGTAGAAGTACTCGGGTCGTGTGCTTGAGTAAAAGTAGAAGTACTCAGATCTTGTACTTAGTAAAAGTAGAAGTACTCAGATCTCTCAGAACCAGCTAAACATGGGTCTGGGTAGAGATCTTCAGAAACACAGCATGTCTTGTGAATTCTCCGGCTCTCCTCGTGTCTCTGAGTGTCCATCGCTTCAGAAGTTTCCATCACAGACATTCTTTATATAAATATCAATATTCCTTCTTTGTTTTTAATCAAAAATCGAACTTGTTATGTTTATATAAACATCTATTATATTCCCTTTTTACAGGGTCTTACTATAACTTCTTATGTTCTATTTGTATTCAATTTAACTTTTATTTTTATTTTATTTCCTTCTAAAACAGTAGCACATCTCAGGTAGACACAAGAAATAAAGTGGTGCTTTTGAAAGATTTATCGTGGAAACACTTACATTAAAATGAGTGTTACTCAGCTGAGGAGAGTCTCGGTTAAAGACACTCGAGTTTAAAGCGAATATTTTACTTATAAAAATGTGAATTTAAAAACACCTGGAAGTGAATCTACGAGAACAGAAAGTGAGAATAAGATGCAGAACTTGAGACATTACTGCAGAGTCAGACATATCCCTCCACTTTGACATAAAATAGATCTCTCCATGCATTGTGTTTCTGAGAGAGGGGAAAGGAGGTGCACGAGTCCACGTGATCCCCTCATTAGATGTACAGTAGATACAGTTATGTAACCGCGTCCGAACGGCATCCTACTGCGGCACCGGAGAGGCTGAATCACTCTCATGTCGCAAGACCTGAAATCAACGAGGAGAACATCGTGTTCCCTAAAAGACTCAACAACAAGAGGGCGTAAAGAAGACGCAGCAGGACTTCCCCGAACCAGCTGCAAGAAGCTCAACGTTTACAGAATACACTTAGAGTGAAATACATTTCATTCACATGTTTTACACAAAATAATGTGCAAACTGAATTTAGATCAATAAATGCATGTTTCAAAATAAAGTACAACATTTTCTGATGCTGCAGAGAAGCAGACTCTACTTTAAAGAGTCCTCTCCTGCTGATTTTCAGGTGTATATCAGTATGTAGTGTCTCTACTTTAAAGAGTCCTCTCCTGCTGATGTTCAGGTGTATATCAGTATGTAGTGTCTCTACTTTAAAGAGTCCTCTCCTGCTGATGTCCAGGTGTATATCAGTATGTAGTGTCTCTACTTTAAAGAGTCCTCTCCTGCTGATGTTCAGGTGTATATCAATATGTGGTGTCTCTACTTTAAAGAGTCCTCTCCTGCTGATGTTCAGGTGTATATCAGTATGTAGTGTCTCTACTTTAAAGAGTCCTCTCCTGCTGATGTTCAGGTGTATATCAGTATGTAGTGTCTCTACTTTAAAGAGTCCTCTCCTGCTGATGTCCAGGTGTATATCAGTATGTAGTGTCTCTACTTTAAAGAGTCCTCTCCTGCTGATGTTCAGGTGTATATCAGTATGTAGTGTCTCTACTTTAAAGAGTCCTCTCCTGCTGATGTTCAGGTGTATATCAGTATGTAGTGTCTCTACTTTAAAGAGTCCTCTCCTGCTGATGTTCAGGTGTATATCAGTATGTAGTGTCTCTACTTTAAAGAGTCCTCTCCTGCTGATGTTCAGGTGTATATCAGTGTGTAGTGTCTCTACTTTAAAGAGTCCTCTCCTGCTGATGTTCAGGTGTATATCAGTGTGTAGTGTCTCTACTTTAAAGAGTCCTCTCCTGCTGATGTTCAGGTGTATATCAGTATGTAGTGTCTCTACTTTAAAGAGTCCTCTCCTGCTGATGTTCAGGTGTATATAGCATAAGCATAAGGCTTTTTAAAAAGTTCCTACCTGTACACAAAGGGTCCTTTCTGCTCCACCATGGGTTTCTCTCCGATCAGAACCTCCTGAGGGTTCAGGACGTTGAAGAAGTAGACGGACATGAAGAAGGGCACCGGGACGTCCTTCCACATGGTGTAAGACATGCTGTTCTTCGGGTCAATCACCGTGTTCTGGCATTGGATGGAGAGAAAGAATAATATTAAATAAAAAGGATTAAACTATGTGTTATTTTTATGGTTTATTATTTATAATAGTTTCCTCAAAATATGCCGGAAAAGGTAATTTTATATTCACGATTCAAGGATGTATTGTCATGTGCAGTTTAGATATGTTATATTCATATATGTTTATTATTATCTTACGACAATTCTGCGTTTTATTCTTTATTATTATTATTGTTTATTACTTTGTTTAAATAGTGAATAAATTACGGAACACATGTATTTATGGAGGAACGATGAACTCATGGAGGGACAAAGCTGATATCTCAAAATAGAGATACCTGTGAAGGGTGATGTTGTGAATCGAGTGGCCCATGGTGGTGGTGGGGTTATGGTATGGGCAGGCGTATGTTATGGACGACGAACACAGGCCACTCGATTCACAACATTACCCTACCCCTACCCCTACCCCTAACCCTAACCCCTAACCCTAACCCTAACCCTACTCCTACCCCTCACACCAGATACTGCCTGGTTTTCGGACCCCTCCAGACCCCCCCAATAAAGCAAAACTGCACGTTTCAGAGTGGCCTTTTATGGTGGCCAGCCTAAGGCACACCTGTGCAATAAACCATGCTGTCTAATCAGCATCTTGATATGCCACACCTGAGAGGTGGGATGGATTATCTCGGCAAAGGAGAAGTGCTCACTATCACACATTCTTTCAGATTTGTGAACAATATTTGAGAGAAATGGTTATTTTGTGTTTATAGAAAATGTTTTTAGATCTTTGAGTTCCTCTCATGAAAAATGGGAGCAAAAACAAAAGTGTTGCGTTTATATTTTTGTTCAGTGTATATCAGGGGTGTCAAACTCAAGGCCCGGGGGCCAAATCCGGCCCGCGACTTCATTTTTATGCGGCCCCACAAGAGCTTGCAAAGAACGGTTACAGGCTGATTTACAGAAGCACACAAACTACATGTCCACAATGCATCTCTCATTTGACTTTTTTCTCAGAATTAGACTTTTATTTCAAGATTTCACTTTTTTCTTTTTAAATCATGTTGTAACATTCTCACTGAAGAGACTTGCAATTATTTTCCCTAGACTTCGGCTTTCAGACGTAGTGTAATTATGAAGTTATTACCCTGTCCGATAATAATCCAATGCAGAGGTAATAACATTATTTTATATATATATAACATATTTATGTATGCATTTTTATATAGTCTTGAAGTTACAACCGGCCCTTTAAGTGCAACCATAATGCTGATGTGGCCCGTGGTGAAATTGAGTTTGACACCCCTGGTGTAGATGATATTTTAGTCTATAAAATGTCAACAATGGATCTAAGAATCTAACAATAGTCACAAATCAAAGTTGACAATCATATGAAACAAAGGCAAGGAATCTTCACAAAGTAGTTATCTCACATACTGTAGCCTACACATCACGTTTTTCATTAAGTGGTGGGTAAAACCAGATTCCCAGATTAAGAATAAGGAATACTTGTGAGACCATAACAACCGTATGCCTTTCTTTAAGTATTTAAAAGTAATATAACTTCATATGTCTTACGTGAGAATGTACTGAAAGAGATGAATATGTACTTGCAACCTAACCCTGTGATTACACACACACACACACACACACACAACACACACACACACACACACACACACACACACACACACACACACACACACACACACCACACACACACACACACACACACACACACACACACACACACACACACACACACACACACACACACCACACACACACACACACACACACACACACACACACACACACACACACACACACACACACACACACACACACACACACACACACCACACACACACCACACACACACACACACACAGAGAGAGAGAGAGAGGAGACCAAGAGAGAGAGAGAGGACACAGACAGACAGACAGAGAGAGAGAGAGAGAGAGAGAGAGACAGACAGACAGACACACAGACACACAGAGAGAGAGACCAAGAGACACACACACACACACACACACACACACACACACACACACAGAGACAGACACACGGAGAGAGACCAAGAGACACACACACACACACACACAACACCACACACACAGAGACAGACACACGGAGAGAGAGACCAAGAGACACACACACACACGCACACACACCACACACACACACACACACACACACCACGGAGAGAGACCAAGAGAGACACACACACACACACACACACACCACACACACACACACACACACACACACCACAACACACACACACACACACACACACACACACACACACACACACAGATAGACAGACAGACAGACAGACAGACAGGACAGACACACACACACGGAGAGACAGAAGACAGACAGACAGACAGACCGACAGGACAGACAGACAGACAGACAGACAGACACACACACACACACACACACACACGGACAGACAGACAGACAGACAGACAGAAAGACAGACACACACGCACGCACACGCACACACGCACACGCACACACGCACACACACGAGCTTCAGCAATCATTCAGTCCATCAGCCTCATGACCGTAATGTCTCTCTAATGATTGAAGGAAACACCCAGACATCACCGCATATTATAACTGTGATATCAGAGGTGGAAAGTAACGAATACAAGTACTCAAGTGCTGTACTTAAGCAATTGCACTTCACTTGAGTATTTCCATTTGATACTACCTCGTACTTCTACTCCAATACATTTATTTGTCAAGATACTTTTGCAAAATATCAATCAACTCTGATATATAATTATAGGGTAATATATCCAGGAGAAGTACTTCAAGTATTTGAATTGACCCACATTCTGAAATGACATATAACACACAAGGAGTACTTTTACTTTTGGTACTTTAAGTTTACTTGTAACAGAGTATTCCTACACATGTACTTTGACTGATTACTAAGGATATTCTCCCTCCTCTGCATTATCCCTGATTATCTGAGTGTCCTTGATCACGTATAGATCCTCGCGTGTCAGGTGAGCACGTTGAGGCTGATAACACGATACAGAAACACTCCGCAGATTCACAGCTCTCACAGGAAAACTCGATGCATGCTTTCTTACCTTCACCACCTGGTCCTCGATGATTATCGGTCCCACAAAAGTTAAAACCACCCCGAAGAACACCATGAGGACCCCGCACACTATGAAGCCCACCGCCACGTTGGCTTTATGTGTCGCCATGGCTTGTTATTGTTGTTGTGGACAGCTGACAGCAGTGTGGAGCTCCGGAGAGATGCTGTGCTAACCGCAAAGCTAATGTCAGTGTGCTAACGGCTAATACTCATAGAGGACTACAGAGAGGTCTCGCGGTGACATTACATCTGGCTTCAGCTCGACATGTAGAGCCCTGCAGCTTTTAAACTTCTTAGATCCATGAAATCGATCTGCAGCTATTGTCGCTGTATTTATACTCTGTCAGCCACGCCCCCTTTAGTGCGCCCTGAGGATTCTTGGGAAATGTAGTTGTCACCGCGCTTTCTTTATTTTACAACAATAAAGTAAAAATTAGAAATACAACCAAGTAAAACAAATCCTTAAAACCAGCTAACCATTTTGACTTTATGTTTTTATTATTTTATAATATCTATCATATTTTTAGTTGTATTCATTTGTTTATGTCCCTATTATTTGTAGTGCTGTAGTGTAGAGAGTATTGCTTTTAGGTATATTTACCCTTTTTTGTAAGGTTGCTATCTTATTGTACTTACACCTTTGCTCCCGCAGGTCATAAGGCTAGCTTGCGCCAACTTTTGCCAACACAAATAGAAAAGCAGCCTTCTGGTATTAATGACCTTTAATAATATTTATATTTGATAATACATCATTTAAAACATACTTTTTTAACTTGATTTATTTATTTGTTATCTTTCATACTTGTTTTGTTTTTTAATGTATTTTCATTTTTTTTATATAGTGTCTTGAAACTCACATTTGGATATAAACCATCTCTGAATTACAGAACAATATCCCCA
>JAMFTG010002859.1:0-15279 GCA_023974075.1 Chaenocephalus aceratus
AAACACATCGGATAGTGAAAGTGCAGTCGGATTCTCTAAAGCAGCGGTCCCCAACCTTTTTTGCGCCACGGACCGTTTTAATGTCAGACAATATTTTCACGGACCGGCCTTTAAGGTGTGGCGGATAAATACACAAAATAAAATGATACAACCAGCATAAAAACTGTGGTATTTTCATAAATATAATATTAAACGTGAATCCACTGTGTACTCGTATGCAACTTTATTATCAGCGACCTCGGAACATCGCACCAACAACATAACATGAGTAACATCCTCTCTGCCCCCTAACACTCTGGTCGCTATGGTAACGTTTAAACATGCCTTCAAAATAAGATACAACACAAAAACAAATATAAAGTGCATGAAAAATACAGCTCACCATAACGCTAAATCAGTGGGAGCCCTGAGCTTGTTTCTCTGCAACGAGACGGTCCCATATGGGGGTAATGGGAGACAATGACACCCGAAGTGTGTTGCTTATGTCCAGTCTCCTCCGTAATTTTGTTTTGGTTGCTGTCACTGCAGAAAATCCCGTTTCACACAAATAGGATTTCGGAAATGGCAACAGGGTTTTCAGTGCTGTTGTGGGGATCTCAGGGTATTCTGCCGTGACTTTAATCCAGAACACCGGCAGAGTTGTTGTCTCGAACATACTTTTAAGGCCGCCGTCATTTGCGATCTCCAGCAGTTGATCTTCTTCACTGCGGTCAACTCAGCCGTCTCTCGCATTTGCTTGGTCAAATGAGCAGCGCTTCATTTTTGAGTGCGCGATTAATAGCGTATTTACGGTAATCGCCGAGAAATGGCGTTGACGGTCGTACAAGTATGCTATATTTGATCAATCAATCAATGATATTTGATGAGGGATAAAATGATTTTTAGCCATAAATTCTTAATAAAATTGGTACATGTTAGACTACTACCACAAATACAATCAAGTACTTTTACTGTGTACTATTTGAGTAATACTCTGTCAAACTCCCTCCAGAGTACAATAATGCATGTTTTCTGCCCTTTTTGATGAGAGATACAATCATTTTTTGCAATGAGTTCTTAATAAAATCGGTTATGCTGAATTCTGTACTACTTGGACTACTACCACGAGTACAATCAAGCACTTTTACTGTGTACTTTTTGAGTAATACTTGTTTAAACTCCTGTCCTGAGTACACAAAAGAATGTATTCTGCTATCTTTGATGAGATAAAATGATTTTTTTGCAATAAATTATTAGTGAAATTGGTACTGTTGGATTCAGTACTACTTGGACTACTACCAAAAGTACAATCAAGTACTTTTACTGTGTACTTTTTGAGTAATCCTTTGTCAAACTCCACCCCTGAGTACAATAATGCATGTTTTCTGCCATCTTTGATGAGAGATAAAATGATTTTGTGCAATAAGTTCTTAATGAAATTGGTACTGTTGGATTCAGTACTACTTGGACTACTACCAAAAGTACAATCAAGTACTTTTACTGTGTACTTTTTGAGTAATCCCCTGTCAAACTCCCCTCCAGAGTACAATAATGCATGTTTTCTGCCATCTTTGATTTGAGATAAAATGATTTCGTGCATGATTTTGGTAGTAGTCCAAGTAGTACTGAATCCAACAGTACCAATTACATGAAGAACTTATTGCACAAAATCATTTTATCGCTCATCAAAGATGGCAGAAAACATGCATTATTGTACTCAGGACAGGAGTTTAAACGAGTATTACTCAAAAAGTACACAGTAAAAGTACTTGATTGTACTTTTGGTAGTAGTCCAAGTAGTACAGAATCCAACAGTACCAATTTCATTGAGAACTTATTGCACAAAATCATTTTATCTTTCATCAAAGATGGCAGAAAACATGCATTATTGTACTCTGGAGGGGAGTTTGACAGGGGATTACTCAAAAAGTACACAGTAAAAGTACTTGATTGTACTTTTGGTAGTAGTCCAAGTAGTACTGAATCCAACAGTACCAATTTCATTAAGAACTTATTGCACAAAATCATTGTATCTCTCATCAAAGATGGCAGAAAACATGCATTATTGTACTCTGGAGGGGAGTTTGACAAAGGATTACTCAAAAAGTACACAGTAAAAGTACTTGATTGTACTTTTGGTAGTAGTCCAAGTAGTACTGAATCCAACAGTACCAATTACATTAAGAACTTATAGCACAACATTATTTTATCTCAAATCAAAGATGGCAGAAAACATGCATTATTGTACTCTGGAGGGGAGTTTGACAGGGGATTACTCAAAAGTACACAGTAAAAGTACTTGATTGTACTTGTGGTAGTAGTCTAACAAGTACTGAGTCCAACAGTATCACTTTTATTAAGGAGGTATCGCTAAAAAATCATTTTATCTCATCAAATATAGCAGAAGTTGCATGATTTTGTTCTCAGGAGGGGAATTTGAGAGTATTACCCAGAAAAAAGACAGTAAAAGTACTTCATTTTATTGTACTGAATCAAACAGTGTTAGTTTTTTTAAGAACTCATGGTAAAAATAATTTGTATCGCATGAAGCAGATTAAAACATGCATTCTTTTACTCTTGCGTTAGTGCCGCTTCTCAGCGATTACCGTAAAGGCGCTATAAATCGCGCACTCAAAAATGAAGAACTGCTCATTTGACCAAGCAAATTTGAGAGACGGCTGAGTTGACCGCAGTATCTTCTTCTTGCGTAGACATGCTTGATTCACCTGGTTTGTTGACAAAGGGGTCGCGGATCCATTCCTTGGCAGTTCGTGGGTCTTTTGTGGTTGGGAAGTAGCGCTCGAACTCTTTTAAAAGCAAACACAGGTGATCATGCACCATCTGGGAGAATGAATTGCCCTCAGGAATTGCTTCTGTCCTTCTTGTTCATGCTTTTTTTCTTTCAAAAATACTCCGAAGGCTTGTCTTTTAATGCAGGGTGCTTGGTCTCCAAGTGGCGAAGCAGTTTTGAAGGCTTCATTGCCTCATTAGAGAGCCGGTTGCCGCATATTATGCAGAGCGGGTTTGGTGCGCGGGCATCACCTGTCGCGATAAATCCATATTTTAAGTAGGACTCCTGGTATTGTCTGTTAAATGCAGCTTTTTTCCCCCTTGGAAGTCGTAGGCTCTTCTTCTGTCTCCTCACTGGGCCTTTTTCCCTTCGCAAAGAAACTTTCCAAAGATGTTTGTTTTTTACTCATTTTGCTAGTTTGTGGGTTTCATTTTAGCAGCAACGGATTAGCGGCATAGACGGATGTAACAGAGGGAATCTGGTCAGTTTTCAAAATAAAACACTGTTCAAACTCAGATAATAAATAAAACGGGTTTGGGGACCCCTGCTCTAAAGTACCGCAGTCTCTTCTCCTAAGTCCTTTTGAATTCTCCTGTCCACTATCCCTTAACCCCGTGACGTTTCACTCAGAGGTCAAGGAATAGTCGATAGGGTTAGAATTTAGGAGCTGATCTTTGGACTATTCGACTGCAGCCCCGGTTTCTCAAATGTACCTACCCCACCTTTAATCTATAGTGGTTAGGGAAAGTTTCCTTGTTTTGCCTATTAACTTAGAACTGAAGTAATAAAGAATAGGCAGACTACTATCATTAGTTTGTTTTAACATTCACATGTTTCAGCATTCCTGACCTCAGCCGTTTTATTTTGTAACCCGTTGAGAGAGAGATTTAAATTGAGTTTTCCTCAGTAGCTGAATGTGATTACAGCAGCATTGGATAGGTGTGCACCACCTTTTGGGTTCTCCGAATCAGTGTGTTGGTGAAGAGTTGCTCACTGCAAACAGAAGAAGTGTGCAAAGAACGCATCTCTGAGGAGATATTGACATTTTGCTTGTGCCTCGTTGTCAAGGCAACAGTGGTGTGAAGAGGTACTGCGGTTTTGGGGGATTTCTGCTGTACAGAGGACAACGTGTGTCTGCCAAGTGATTCCTTCCCTCATCCCAATGCCAGGGAGAGTTTCCTTGGAGCCCACTGACCAGGGCCGGTCCTAGCTTTTTGGGACCCTGCCACTGACTACAGCTGCATCACTGACTGTGCTCATTATGACAAGATCTTGAGACATGCTGGTCTCAGATTGTTCAGACTCTGAAGGAATGATGCAATGATTTTACAGCATAATTGTGCAAGAGTTTCCCAGGGGGTGGTGTAGAAACCTTAATGCTCAGTGTTTAGATAGGAGGCTGCTTGTTTAAACGATGGTCTGGAATACTGAAAAGATTAAAGTTTAATATTCTTGTTTAGCAAACAAGACATCTGATTATTATGTCACACATACTAATCTTGACATAGAAACTAGCTATGGGTAAAACGTGTGGTTGTTAACCATTGTTATCATGAACAAAAGATAAATAAGGAAATAGTATCTGCTTAAAGATGAACGGATTTCATATCCTAGAGAGGATTAGTTATTGTGAATACTCCACAAGGTATCTACTAATGTATTTTAAAGAACCAAATTTAAAGAACTTGAATTGACTTGATAAATAAGTGAAGATAAGAAGATGTATTAACCATGAATTAATCAATTGGTAAATTAAAAATAGCAGTAAAGAGAAAACTATTAAAGTGAAGTGAAAAATCATCCTAAAACACACTGAGGGAAAAGGGGGGGGGGGCATGATGGAAGTATGCACTCGACTTTAAGTAGTGGGTGTTTGGGAGTTAGGAGTACAGAGTAGAACCATATTCTTCAATCTTTTCATCATGTTTACAAATTATTCTTTTAGAGTTTTTATTCATGTGTGAATTTGGTAGTGTTTTAATTTGTTACAGTATTGACCAGTTCAAAGGGAGAGTTTTAGTAACAGCTCTATAAGATCAGACACATATTTATTTATATAGGTCATGTTGAAGGGAAAGCTAGTTCTAAACAAAATATAGTATTTCAATCTGAGGTATTGGCTTCACCATTGTGGCATATATTACTACAGGAGAACTTTTTATGGGGAAATAACTGTTGTTTGTTGTTCAAAATGTAGAGTTTAAAATTAAATTAAAATTAAAAACAGCTAATTTAATTTTGAAAAAGCAATATAATTGGGAGTAAACAAATGTGGGGCCTTAAGGTCACCCATTGTAAAGGTGCATATTATTGACGACCAATAAGGAGAAGGGGTCACTCGACCCACCCTGCAGTGGTTTTTAAAATCTTACTTGCAGCTTCACAGGGAGCGCACGGCACCAGATTATGAGTTGAAAAGACAAGCGTCACCACCTCCTAATGGACATCCATTTAATTAGTAATTAACTGACATTTAGAGATGTTAAAAAGTAAAAACATACCTACCATAAGTGATCATTCCTAAATTCAACTACAAACCATTGATGAAATGACTTCTGTTTTTAAATCCTTGATAAAGGAAGGAGTGATTGTTACATGTTCGGACACCCAAGGTTCCACGCACGGTTAGGGAGGTTAAACATTGTTCTTTAAGTGGACCAGAATTGGAGATAAATGATTATGAGTTATGAAATACATGGCAGAGCTTTACAGGTCCTAATAATGTTTTGACTCAAGAAGATAATTATATGCATAAGTTTCTGAAATAGATCTGTTGGACATTTTAATATAGATTAGGTGTTAATAAACTCAGTAGTAGTACAATGAGGAAGTGACATTTTTGGCTAACACATTTCAGGGTATGTGGGAAACAGCTGTTCTGATGAAAAGTTAGAGATGTCTTGAACATTATAGTTGTAATCGTGATTTAATAAATGATGGCGCTCCATATATGACAGATTTGTGTAGACAAAGGATACTGGCCTATGCTGAAATATCAAAGTCTCTGCAGAGCACGACACATGGCCAAAAATACTGAGACCAAATGACCTTTGACCCTGACCGACAGTGTAACTTGAGAAGGCACTGTCAATGACTGACTCCGGGGTGAACCTGACCAAGACTTTACAACCTGACAGTGTGAGCGTGTGTCTGCATGTGATCAGTGTAACTGCATGATTTAAAACAATGACTAATCAAGCATGCTTTTGGACTAACACATTATCCTGGCGCTCTGTGGGCAACGAGAGGTTTCCTAACATTCCACAGAATTGGAAAACCGCACTTGTGACACATTTCTAATCTACTTGATGGTATTTCACTCCCACAGGAGGTGGCTGTTTGCAGAATGTGAAACTCAAACTAAAACATGAAGATTCTGTTTCTTTTAGGACTGAAAGATGGAGAGAAACACTTCATTTCACTGAAGTGTTTACTGTGGAAATGATGGATGTACATTTGTGAATGACCTGAAGGTTTTCTTCCCATACAGGATTTTGGTTACACATGAGTTCATGTGTAAAAAGGGGGAGTGTAAACTTCACAATCTACATTTTTCATTTAGGGACTGAAAGGAACCTGCCGCCCCAACTCGGATGTTCAATCTGACCATTGATTGACAGTTTTAGAATTGACCTGCTCCATATCTGGGGATAAGATACTGTTTGATGGATGTTGACATGTCTCTAATATTGATTGAGTTATAACGGGTAACACAGATGCAGAATCAGTGGCCAAATTTCATTTAAGAATAACACAGATGCTTGTCAGAAATTCAGAGCTATTGAAATATGTTATTTAGTTCACCTAAAGATGTTTGATTTAGGTTTTATTTAGTTGGCACAGTCCAAGTATTAAGATTCTGAAGCTGCACTGCAGTACATTCATGTAGGAGGTCTACAATTAATTTAGAAAACCTGTTCCCAGACGGCTGTTGTTTTAAGACACCCCACCAACCGGCTCCAAGCGGCCTACGCAGTGGTGGGTCAAACAGCTGGGGGCCCCGGAGCCCTGAGCGTAGGCTTAAGGGGTATCAGATTTCTCCACACAGGTTGGTGACGCCAAAAGGGGGACCTGAGGAGCAGGAAGCCGACACAGCGGAGTTCGTCTGGCTGAAGGTCATCAGGCCCACGTGGCTCAACCCCAGGTTCTCCGGCCTCTACAGAGTGACCCAGCGGACCTCTCATGCCGTCCGCCTAGGAGGGAAAGGGGGACAGCTGGTACCACTGGAGCCAGTGTGCGGCGGGGAATCCTCCGGCTAGGACCTTGGACGACATCAGGACGGACCTGGCTCTCGTCTAGGAGTCGACCCAGAAGGCGCCATCAGCGGACCGGAGGAGGAGGATCGGGAAGACATCTCTCTAGCAGGCAGCCCAGAAGCCGCCGTCAGCGGATCGGGGGGACAAAGACACGGCAAGCCAGGACGGCCCAGGGGACTCCACTCTCCGCTGAAGCAGGTTGATATAGCCGGTGTGGAGTTTGTTTTAATATCTCATTTTTTGAGGAACTTTGTTTTAATAACCCATTTTTTTGAGGGAGAAGCTGCCCCTTCCCCTTCGTACTAAATGCCCTTGTTGGCTTACGCGTCGGAGGAGGACGAGCACGATGACTCAGCCGACAAGGACATTTTTTTTTAACATATTTTGGTCTCCCTCCACTGTCATAAGAAGTTGTTATGGTGGACTGTTCCTAAAGGTTTAAAGTGCTCTGAATCCCAGCTTCTGATGGATTTGTATAAATGTTGGGGAACAGACATAGAAAAGAATGACAGTGGTTATGTTCCAAATGCTGTGTTTAAGTTGATCTCTGAAGGTGAGATCAAAAGAGGCATTAAAGCAAACAGATATTGTTCTAAACTGTATTAAAGTAAACAGGTATTAACTAGAACTGTATTGAAGTAAACATGTATTATTTGGGATCAATAACGCTTTATCTTAACCTATAATAATACATGATAAAATATGTCTTGATTATATTTTGTAGTGTTCTGAATCTTCTAGAAGTATGTCTTTAGCATCTGAATAGAGCATCACAATGTGTCTACAATGTACCTCTCACACTCGACCACACCCCAAACTAATGGCACACACATTTCAGGGTATTGTTTTGTTATGAATGCTTAGTAAACAGTTTTAAGAAGCCATGGTATTAAATCCAACTAACTGTGAATTTCTTTAAAAAAATGTAAGGAACGTCCGGTGGCTGCAGAATCACCCCCGGTGGCACCAGCAGTGAAACCTGGACCAGCACCACGAGGAGTCCTTCCACTTTGATGCTGAGCCCTGCACTCCCCTGGCAGAATCCACCATCTGCACCACACCGGCACCACGGCTCGGAGACAGGCCAAGCACACTCAGCACTCGAAGGCCTCCGGCGAAGCGCAGGATGATGATACTAAATGAGACACTGTCTACCGCTGTTCATTGTTCAAGATTGAAATGTAAATGTGAAAGCCGTTTTCCTGCCCCTCTATTCACATGTAGCCTTTCATACGTGATGGTTTCTTCATTCTCGACTGTTGTGGAGCAGAACTATACAGCTGCAGGATTAGTCTCAAGTACCTCAATATAATTATAGTATGTCTGCACTTTGTGCTCATTTCATCATTCATGTATTTTATATTCTACTAAAACTGAATCAAACCATAAACAAGGTGGCCTGTTGGGATTATATCTGCATTATTTGATCCCACTTTATGCTTTAGTCTTGCTGCTTGTTTTACACTGATTTTATATCTTATTTCTTACTGATGTAAAGCACTTAGTTGAACTGCAATCCCCTGTATGAAAGGTGCGATACAAATAAAGTTATTATTATTCAGATGGATGTTTTCTCTGTTCATTCTCTGTTCATTCTCCTCCTCAATCTGCCTAGAAGTATTTTAATGTTGTAGCTGTTACGGCCCGTCCACACTACAGCTTCGACAGCTTCAAAAACGCTTTCCAACACGTCTGCCCATTCACTTTGAATGGGGTGACGTCACGTTGCCTCGCTTTTCGCTGAACTGAATTGTGGGTAGCATAGCGGTCCGTCGGACGCCGGAGTAGCCAGCGCCAGCCAATCAAATCATATGCCAGTACAAGCTCAAGCCAATCAAACCGCTGCTTGTGTGTCAGGGGCGGGAGATTCATGTGATTGGTTGTTGGTCGAGCTTCAGACGCGCCCAGCTCCAAGCTTTTTTTGAAGCTGTAGTGTGGACGGGCCGTTACTATAACCAATACTAATGCTAGGGCTGCAACTGACAGTTATGTAGGCACATTGTTATTGTTTCTTATCGCTGTGTGATTAAAAGAACACAAATAGCAGGATAGGCAATGCAAAACTTTATTTCGTACCTTCATACACACACACACAACATTAGAATGAGCTTTTATCAACGCCTACATGATGATAACCTGTCAACATGACATTAATACAGAGCGGGCAGAACCCAAATCTAGCTCCAGTGCCGCACGAAACATGTTTTCGATGGACGAGAGTGAAAATGGAACGCACACGCTATTTGTTTGTTTGTTTATATCACGGTCTGTTCTTCTTCTCTGTCTTCCGGTCGTTGCCTCTTTGAATGACGAATACACACTACCGCCGCCTGCTGTTAAGGAGAGTTATTGCCACTCACGCACTGAAGTCTTTGCGGTGTGTTCCCGTGTGACACATGGCCAAGACGCAGGAGAACACGGCGACGCAACAGCCGGCGTCAGCGAGTCCTCAGTGACTGCTTGGTGTGTCACGACCGATGGTGCGGGACACACCAAATTCAGTTTGGGCGACAGGACACGCTTCGTCTTCCGACTAACGAAAACGGCCGAAATCGGCCTGGTGTGTCAGGGCCTTAACACTATGCATTGCTACCTTTAGTTCAGGGTTAAGGTGAGTTCCAGGCAGTGTTGGGCGTAACGTGTTACAGTATGGAGTTTCAGTAACGTATTTCTTTGCGTACGAAGATCGTAATGCATTGCTAATGCAGTTCAGGTATTACTACTCATTACAATGCTCAGTAACTAACGCAGTTCCAAGCTTCATCACAGTGTTACCTGGAATGAATGGTGTTTCGTAGGGCTTCTTTCCTCAATGACAAGTCGCTGCACATTCCTGTTTATGACACGACCAGATACTAAATAAATTAGGAATTCACTCCCAATATTAATCGAACGATTTATTGACTTAATGATCGTTTTTCTTTTTCTCCACTAGAATATTCCGTTTTTCGGTGCACCAACGGCTGGATCTGCGACAACAACATATTTTCGGCAGTACTGTCCAAATCCGTTCACAGTCTCTGATCCACTAAATCCTTACACATTAGAGGTGAATTAGGTTCAAAGGTGTAATATCGCGTCTGCATCATGACGTAATTGTTTACGTCGCCGTTTTTCTCCCTTACCACTGTCAAACAACATCATGGAGGATTGTGTCGGGTAGTTTTTCAATCATACGAAGCCAGATTCAATCAGAACTACTTCTTCAACCTATACTTTTCTAGAATGCCGTGTTGTATCGGTTATCATGTGGTTCAGCGGCATAAATGCCGCTGCAGTGCATTGTGCACCGGAGCTATTCCACTATTAACTCACACGCAGCAGTCGTCGTTAAGCACTCACTGTCCGACTGTCATATAAGCAGCTATAAATATTTCCCATCTGTTAGCGATGTGTTTCAGTATGAATTTACGCCGTCGGCATCACAACAACGTCATTAAGGTTCTCTGGCATCCTACAGGTGATGTTGCTTAGCAACCAAGCTAATCAGTCATCTTGACTACTGTCACTATCATTGCGGCACTAAACCGTTTCCTACACAATAACAGATTCTTAATGCCCGACTGTATAAATATTTCAAGGTGCGGTCGCGTTCTAGTCACTTTGTTCAAGCGCTACTGCTCGTTACAACTCTATTCGCTTTAGCGTAGGCTAATAGCATGACTGGTATTGCTCAGGGCAATCTCGATGACAAGGTCAATGTTCCCCCTTTCTACGCACAGAGATAATGTAATCTTAATAGTGTGCAGGCAAGGCTGGCTCTTCAAAGCAGATATTAACGACGCGCTTTAAGTTCCCATCATCCGTTCAGCGGAAGTCTTTCAGCCTTAAGCGGGAGTCAAGTAAGGAGAAACTACGCGTGCACCGGCTATTCGGGTAAATAATATTAATAGTGTCTCTCCCCAGTTCAATCACCCACTGCCCAGGGAGATCCACTGATGTGTTGCCTTTACGCCATCTAGTGTTCAAATACAACATTACTAACCTATAACTCCGCTCAACTGGGAAAAGAGAAGAAGAAAGAAGAGAAAAGAAGAAGAGACTCCTCCAGGAGCACAGCGTAACTAATCATGAGGAACTATAGGCCCAGTCACACACCTGGAGTGCCTAGGCATCACATCAAGCTCATGGTATTAACGTTCCTCTAACCAAACTGCGTGCATCCACATAAACGTCAAGGCGTATACAGCAAACATCTCCAACGACAGTTGCTCTTCCTCACCGGGCAACCGTACTTTGCATGCGGATAATCTTCGGCACGCCATCATCTCCCGTTTTCTGGACGTGGCATCCGCCGGCCTCACGACGACCGCGGTTTCCCCGTCCCTTAAAGACGTGCATTGCACATCCTCCTTTTTGGGGGGGAATATCTGCATGAGATCATCCGCCATAGCGGCCGCTCAGATTCCACTATCGCTTACACATTTATTATCACACTCTCTGGATCCAACACTAGCGTCCCTCCATCACATTACTTAAGCAAGTTCTCATTAGATCCGGCTTATCACCCCAATTATCTCGGGGCATTCGTTCAGGATAGGCGCAGCTACCTCCGCTGATAATCAAGGCGTCTCATCCTCATCCCTGCAACAACTCGGACGATGGTCCTCCTCTGCCTTCACATCCTACATCCGCCCGGACATCAGTGCCGTACTGCCTATCCAAAGGTCCCTCAAACACTAACAATGGTAATTATGCATATAACTGGTGGTGGTAACACGTCAGCATGTATACGTGTCAACTTTTCTCGTAACTGTCAGGCTATGAATCCGGGTCTGCGTACGCTAATCCTGCAAGTGCAGGTTGCGGACATGGGTCTGCGGTAGGTTTAACCCTGCGAGTGCAGGTTGTGGCCAGTGGGCCCGTGCATGTCTAACCCAGCAGCCTGGAAGCGATACGTCCCCATGTTAATCTCTCATTTCATCCATAGATCTCCGCAGCCAGCCGCATGGTAAGAATTGCTCACAGCTCCGTACTTCATACTTCACTTCTTTTGGGGGTTCATCAGAGCGGTTCTTTCCCTCCTGAATGATCATCCTGCAAACCCGGGGCCTAATCGCCAAAACATCATTACAGTTACTTGTTGTAATACGTCAATCACTATTCCTCCGCATATCATGTGTCCCCATCACGTCTCTCCTGATTGAACTTCTGTTAGACAGCCATATGCCATACATGTTTGCATACATTCACAGTAAATAGTTATTCAGTATGATAGCTGTCTAGAATCAAGAACCTTGGCCAGAACTGACAATTTAGAGATAGGTCTATAATTATTTAGTAAAGTTGCCTCCCCACCTTTTAGTAAAAGCAGGACATAAGCTGACTTCCATACTTTTTTTGGTATGGTGTTCGTGCTGAGAGAGAGGTTAAAAAGAGAAGTGAGAGGTGGAGCAATGCAGCTATCTTTAAAAAGACAAATAAAAAAGACAAACATATTTTGCCGAACTGATTGTCTGTGGTTTTTAACAACAGTCCCTTATAGAGGATGGTTCTATCTCACATTCACCACAGAGACACTCTGCGGGACAAGTCTGAGCTCCACACAGTGCCTGTGGCAGTGAACTTCTGCAGTTTCTCCAGATAAACTGAAGGCCATTCAAGTTTTTAACCTCTGGCAAAAGTTCTGCTCCCTGAGCTGTGTCCTGCTGGTTGCCCCGCCATCACAGTATCAACATCTCTGATCACTTTATTCAAAGATCATGCATAGAATTCTCTGTCATCTACGGAGCCCCTAAAGATTCATGGAAAAGAAAAAAAGAGAGAAAGTATCTCGTTCGCACGAGATACAGTACGTCCTTGGTTACCAGTTACCGGTCCGCCAAGTGGGAAGTGCAGCACACAGGACATAACCGTTCCATTGCAGACTGTTATGTTTATGTGGGGAAATAGCAGTGCATACATTATTTGAGATATATTTCGAACTCAGACTTCATTTAGGGACATTTCGGCCAGAGGTGTCGAGCTATGTGTTTAAGCACCGGATTGTCAAAACAGAGAGTCTGTAAACCAGTCTGCTTTGATCTATGACTTCATGTCCGTGACTCCCCCTATTACTCATTCGAACAAACACCGGACCTACAATAATTAAGTATAGCTATAATTAGCGCAACTGATTTGAATATTCTCCAATTCCTGACCCAGTTGAAAACCAGTTGAATTACCAATATGGAGCTCCTCACCTGACACACTCTGCTGCCTGAAAGCGACCCTGAATGGGAGTTATTTCTGTTCTCTGGCCCTGTCGCACATACACAGGGCCATCCCTCCCTACAGGAAGACCATGCAGACTGCGTGGGGCCTCACCTGAGGCTCCCTCCCAATGCGGCGCACCTATGCGTTTATGCTGCGAGGCTCCACTAGCACTGGCAACACACTGAACAGTCTGGTGGGTCATGGTCCAGGACATGTGATTTTGTGTTCCCATAACAAATGTGTCCAAGATGTCCATGTGCCAGACTAACACATGTGACACAACGACCTACATTTCAAAAGCTTTTTTTGTGTTGCTAAAGGTAAAATTCAAGCCATTTAAGAATTTAAATGCTTACATAACATGTGCTTTATTACATTTAGCCTGTTGTGGAAACATGTATTGATCAAATTGATATGAAACAAATGAGACAAACATTACTGTGACACTGATGTCACATCGGGACTTTAACCCTAAACTTTCACAGTCAACCCAAAGTGACATATATGCACAATTAGAAATTTTATTATGATCTGCTCAGTTAATTTAGCTGATTTCAATATATTGAGTTGATATGTTCTTATTCTTCAATTCAAGAATGTTCAAACTAATTTAAAACCAAAAAATCATCCTCGTTAATGAAGTTATATATAAGTTATTTTACCATTAAAGCCCAATGTGACATATGTCACTTTTCAGATATTTGACAGTAGGGGGGTTCTGGTCAGAAATGTTTTCGAGGGCGGTCTATTTAGTCTAAATGATGTTCCCTTAATTTCCCCAAAATAAGAAATGGGTCCGGGTTCTTATGGTTAAAGTGGACACCACTCACTTATATAATATATATCCACAAGCGGCTGAATCAGATCTTGTGAATGTTAGAAAGATACTTAGGAATGCTTTTTTACTTGTAAATCTATTTCACGAGTGTTTTGTAATGTTATGATAAGTCTAGCTTTTAACAACATTCTGTCAGAATAGCATGTTTCTGCTACTCTCTATTTGTTCTCCCCCACATTCAGAGGGAATATTGTAGGCTACATTATATTTGCGTCTAGTTTTAGATTGACTACGCAATGACTGGCTTATAATAATGCAGTTCTAAAGTATAAAACTATTCAAATTAACTTCACCTTGACCAGCTGTGACAATTACATTTCAATGCATTAAAATGAACAATCTAACATTATAGCATAATAAGGCTGACTTTTTTGTTATGTCTTGAATGCAGGTTAAAAACCGCACTGCCAGCTTCTTGTGATACATGTTGTCCTGTGAAGAGCTTGATTATGCTCTGAATGTGTCAGAATCATAAAGTCACTAAACATTGAGAGGCTATCCTCCATTCACTGAATACCGTCTTATCCTCTTCGTGAAGTCCACTCAGTCAAACCCACACAGTAATCACACGACGCAGCAGTAAATCTACCAATTTATTTCTTAGGCTGCAGGCAGTCCTACACGTGTCATAAGGAACATGCATGGCATCTCAAACATGACCCTACAGCAGTTCCAGCATCACAAAGTCACATCAGGAACGAACAACACTTGTTTCCTCAGACAACAAGCACCAGGATCTTTCCAGGACTCTACATTCAAACGGCCAAATGCACAGAAATTGGACCCAATCATGTAAAAAAGAAATGCAGAAAAGTGATACAAAAAACACAAGAGATATAACGCCAGCAATTTCATGATATGTAAAAAATGTTCCACTTAGTGCAGTTTCATATATAACAAGCAGTGGAAGAGGCTCAAGGAGAAGAGTAAACTGTCATGTGACTGTCCCTGAGATCCCCAAACAAGCTGTACGTCCAGGTGGAGACATCCAAACATCTAGAGAGAATACATGAAGTCCCACGGATCAACATAACGCTGAATATCCTTGAGCTCTTACCTTTGATGTGCCGTTGCCTTATACTTATTGACATTTAAACAGTAGGAATGACCATTTGAAGCATTCTTGTTGAAAAAATGGATACAATGTCACAAAGCTTGTGTTTTTACCCGCCGTTAGCTTGTAGCGTGACATGTGAATCACTTATCAAAGAAACACCACA
>JAMFTG010002860.1:0-22414 GCA_023974075.1 Chaenocephalus aceratus
AGAGAGAGAGAGAGAGAGAGAGAGAGAGAGAGAGAAGAGAGAGAGAGAGAGAGAGAGAGAGAGGGTGGGGTTATCTCCAAGACAAAATATGCAGAGGAAGAGGATTAGTCCATGAAGTCCAAAATGGCTGCTAACTGGATTAGCTCAGAGATTTAGCTAAAAGAAAGAATGTCAGGTAACAGAGCTCATTGTGAGGGTGTGATCATAATGTCAGTGTCATTTCAGGACTGGTAAAACTGGGGCAAAACTCGAACAGACGATATGCTTAGTCACTCTAGAAGGTGTAATTTGAGGCAAAGACAAGTCAGGGGAAGATGTAAGTGGTTCATTTCAAGCGTTTTGAATGGTACCGATGAAATGGCTGTTATCAGTTGCTATTGGGAGCATAGATTTGAGGCTTACTCTAACGCATTTATAATTGATTGGTAAGCTGGATCACTATAGGTAGGTTCAACATTGTTGGGAGTGGTATTAGTAGTTCTGGAAGGAGATATACAGGAAGTACATATAGCGACAAAGAAGAGGGGGTAAGGGGGGTTGGATGTGTCAAACCTACACAAGAAGAAGTCAACACGTTCACTTCTTTTAATTATAGCGTTCGTAAGGGAACTTACATCAAGTAAGTAAAGTACCAGAGTTTCTTTACTGGAGATAAAGTGTTGAAAGGCGGCAGTAGAGGACATGACATTGCCTGAAATATCCCTCAAGCTTGAGAGCGTATTTGGAAGCAGACACTGCATACGCGCCACTGAGCTATCCCGCTCAAATCTAACCAAACAGGCTTAAAGCTGCAACAGTTTAATTGAATGGAGAAAGGAGCAGTGTGCCCAGTCTGAAGCATTATAATGGTAGTGTCCTGTTAACGGATAACGGTAATTGAATTACTTGATTATATTCAAAATGTGTATTTTAATTTGTGCTAAAATAACTAGCATATCCCAAGTAGGTACAGAAAAGGGCTTGTCTGGATGTATCGGGATGCATTAACAATTACATTATACAAGTTCGGAGGTCAAAGTGGTGCAAACCACTAGGATGTTATGTATTTACTTCAAATGTTCAAGTGAAACCGGATAGAAGAGAAAATAGATATTCGCTGTAGTATACAGTGATAAATATGTACAGTTTTGTTCTTTACACTTTCACATGACATTTACTTCCAGGTATGATCTAAATTGAACATTACTTGCATAATTTCTGTGATTTGCTTCCATTTCGTTCCTACTTATATTGCAATTATAGAGTCAAAATGGTTATTACGTTTAAATGACTGTCAGTACAAAAATAAACTTGACATGCCTTCAGTATATTCCTTGGTTTTCTTTTTTCATATTTGGAACCAGCTGTAAACACATTTAGATGTTCTCCCTGTATTACACACTTAAAGATAATAGCACGGATATAGTGTCAGATACATCATAATACTACTAGTCTTGTTTGAACGTAAAGGCTTGCGGGCAAACACACACACACACACACACAAAGAGTTTTGGTGTGGTAGGTAGCAGATTGCTCCTGAAGGCAGCTCGGGGCTGATGGAGCTCTTCACTGTGGGACATGACGGTTAAAACAAAGCACGAGTTCAGTCTGTCTTTCTCTTGCTCTCCCTCTCTGTCTGCAGAACCATTAAGAAAAAAGGTCTTTCTCCAATAATCGTTTGATCCTAACAGAGAGCAACATTAATTCCTCGGATTATGATGGAAAACTGGGTTGAAGTGCAGAGATCACTCCTTGGTTTTATGAAGATTCAGATTTTTTTTGTTCTCATTGAAGCTCTTGTTTTGATGTTTTTAAAGAGGGCCTGCATGCTTTTTTCTTTACTTTAGTAAGTCATTTTCGCTTTGTGCATGTAAACTGCAACGTCTGAAATCCCTGTGTTCTCTCCAGAGGGAGTTTCCCTCCCACACTCCCCCCCCCCCTTCCCGCCTCCATTTGAGTCCTTTGTTTACTTCCGTAACATAATGACATCACTATGTAACAGTCGCGCTTCAGGGGCAAAACATCTTTGACACATCTCTGAGTGGTTGATCAATCACAACAAAGCCGGCCAGCTAACCAATCAGAGCAGGGTCAGTGGTTCCATCCAAAGCCTCTGCCGGCAACATGTTTGGTGTTTGTTCAGGTGTTCTTGGACAAGATACCTGACCCCAAGTTGCTCCCGTAGACATGGGCGTTGTGTATTATTGTGTTTGTAAGTTGCTTTGGCGTCTAGACTATTTATATATCAGTTTTTACATCTTCATGTTATCTCTATTTTGAAGTGTATTGCTCTCTACAGCTTCACTTTGAAACTTGAGATATAACAATAGAGAGTCTACAGTCCCACTTGCGGCTCTTTGAGCAATTTACTGTATTTTTTAAAGTTCAATTTTTCTTTTTATGTTCCTTCCTGCATCTCTGCCTCTCTTCCACCGACCCTGAGTTATCCCTGCTCTGCTCTGACCTGATCAGATCTGTTCTGGCCAGCGGAGCTTGCGTGTGCCTCACTTGTTTATGTGTGTGGAAGTATTTGTGTGTGTCTCGCTGTGGGATCTATTCCGGGGCTATTGCCCCCAAGGGTAGTGCAGTGATACTATATGACCCTGCACTCAGTGATCACCAGAGAGATCACATAGCATTACAAACAACTGCATGTTAATGTGAACAGTGAACACACATACTCATTTAAAATACAGAAATGCAATGTAATAGAACAATTCTTTATAACAAAACAAATTACATTTAGAAGATACATTTTGACTGGTTAATAATGATGGTGAAGGTTTCATAAAGCATGTGATACAAGCCTTCCCTAATGTAATATAGATGACTGCATGGCTCAGGGAGAGTTTTATATCACAGGCCATAAGACTACTACGCTTTAGCTTGCACTATTTGTATTGTTACGTTGTTTTGATGTTTTTTGATGTCTTGTAATTGCATTGTTGAGGAACCTGTTACCAAACTACACTGTAGTTGTGTATTTGTTAGGACATTAAACCTTAGAATCTTTGGAAAGTAGGACTGTAGTACTGTTTTATTGGGGTCGAATGAATTCCTTTGAGCTTGATTAAACATGATAAATATGTAATTGCACTTTAATTGTTTTGTGATGTAGCCTACAGTGTCTTAATTATGATTTCCTAAGATATCTTGATTCTGATTTGGAGGGGCAGTATCAACAAGCGTAGACTAATACAGTATGTCTCTGGACGCATTAGGATGGACCAGCAATATACTCGTGAACTGGGAGGGAAGAGTATGCTTGTGAACTGTTAGCACCAGTGTTATGCACGCCTGCCGAGATATGCATGCACCTCGCGGGAGCGCGCACAGCGTAAAAGAAAACGCAGATATTTCAATACCGGAGGCTCGCTGCGGGGAGAAACTGTGGCGCTGTTCTGAGTTTGTTCTAATCTGTCAAAATATTCGGTTAACGCGACCACTGGTTCCACATCACATGGGTCCAGACTTTTCAACTTTAAGAGGATTGGCTCTTCCTCACACATTATTGTAGATATAATGTTGCTAGTACGTTTTTCAAGTCTGTTTGAATTGTGCTTTTCAACCCTTGAAGTGTTTTGTCAGCGTAGTTTAACCTAGAGGAGTGTGATGGGTTTCGCTGTGAGAAAGGAAATTACTTTCTGACGACTTAATGAGTAACATTAAGAACAGACTGGGACTGTGGGTGTTTCTCAATGTCGAGGACGCTTGCTTGGTAGTACATGTCTTCCGAGTCACTTGCTTCAGAAGCGAGGCAAGAATCCTTCCTAGCCTTGGAAAACGAAGAATTGTGGAACAGGCTAACAGGTGTGCAGGTGTGCGTCATATGCGAGGCCCGCCTTAAATGGAGCCTGATTTCCGCCAAAGATTTGGAAATTGGTCCGTGCGCAAAGCATTGTGGGGATTTTAAGACCGCGGAGTCTACACATGTGCATCCTAGAAATGTCTCGATATGAAGTACGCCGGCCTCGGTAGAATTCCAAGTATAATCCAGAAGTGCAGTGGAATCACTGTGTCATACACAGGGAGTCCTGTGTTGCATGACGTTTTGAACAACAGCATCAAAGTGATTAACTTCATAAAGTCAAGGCCACTCAATGCACGTCTGTTTCACCGCCTTTGCGAGGACATGGGAGCTGAACACACCCAACTACTGCTACACACAGAAGTGTGCTGGCTCTCTCCGGGGAGGATACTGAGCAGGTTGTTGGAGCTACGATCGGAGGTGCACACCTTTCTGTCAGAGCAAGGATCTCCCTATGCCACACTGTTTGAGGACAAAGATTGGCTTGCAAAGCTTTGCTATCTGGCAGACATATTCAGCAAATTGAATGAGCTGAATGTGTGCATGCAGGGCAAGGACACCAACATTCTGAACCTGTATGACAAGGTTGGTGGTTTCGTAAAGAAAGCAGAGTTGTGGAAACGGGCATGTGCACAGGGGAATCTCACCTGCTTTCCTCAGGTAGATGCTTTCCTCTCCAGTGAGGATGTGCTCCAGTCAAGTCCATTATAGAGGAACACTTGGCCAACCTGATAGTTAGTTTCAAGTCGTACTTTCCTGACATGGAGGAGAAACCTGCACAGCTCGATTGGGTAAGAAACCCATTCCTTCTGTCAGAAGCAAACAGAGAAAAGCTGCCTCTCTGTCGCCAGGAAAAACTCTTGGATGTGTCATCTGACCGTGGCCTAAAGATGACATTTGAGAACTCCACTCTCACGCAGTTTTGGGTGTGTGTGAAAAAGGAGCATCCTGAGCTGGGAAAAACAGCTTTGGAGCAGCTACTGCCCTTTGCATCCACATATTTGTATGAGGCCTCCTTCTCTGCAATGACTCTGATCAAAAGAAAGCAGAGAAACAGACTGAGCCTGGAAAACAGTCTGATCACTGCTGTGTCCTCTCTGCCACCAAGGATGACCAAGATCCTCAGTGAAGGACAAGCACATGTTTCACACTAAATTCTAAGTGCTCTTATTATTACTTGTTAGTGTTATTGCAATTTATAGTTTATTTGTTAATACAATTGTTTGTTTTGTTTGCCAATGTTTTGAAACTAAATTGTATGTTCGATTTTCAAATGCAGTTTAATGCACCTAAAACTCATAAATATTGTCATTGCAGTGTTATTACATAGTTATTTTGTAATTGCACATTGTTGTTACAATGTGTTTTTTTTTTTTAACCCTTCCATGCATTGTGGTCATTAGAGACTGCTTATTTAGTGGGAATGCTGTTAACAGCATTCCAACTATCTGTTCTTCTACGCACGAAATTCTTTAATTTTATTCCGCCCGTTATTTTGCCGGTCTTCTCCTCCCGCATTGAACATCGCAGAAACTCTGTTCAAACATCAAAACGTTCAGCTCAGTCGGGAATCGAGTGCTGTTACTTTTATCATTCATAACTTTCATAATTCCAGAGATACATCCCATAATTCATCACATTTTTAACCATTGAAGTCAATGGAGAAAATATTCAGACTTGAACAATCTTCATGCGACTTCAACTACTAACTGTTCCTTCATACTTTCACTCAGAAACCTCATTCCAATTTTAAAATGACAACTTTTAAATATGATTCTTACTTTTAGAGATATTAAACATTGTTCAGACCTTGGTAAAGAGGCTTTCTTCAGATTTGAACATTAACTAGAGAGCTAACGTTGATGTCACAGCTAGAGTGTAGGAAATCTTGAAATTTGCCTTCATATTTGTTTTTAAAACTGCCATAAATCCCAAACGCTACATTCCTGACACATACTTGTTCATGACAAACGTAGGGAAACATCTCGCAGCTTGAAAAATGACAAATAATTAAGCAAAAATAATTAAACAAAATGCCTCTTGAGGGCATGACGTGACAAAAACGTTCAACATGTCTCCATTAAAGCCCATTGTAATTTCAGGCTGATATTTCCTCACAGCAGCAGCCGCACACCTTTAGTTAATCTGCCAAAAAGGCCAAATTATTGACCCGAAAGTACACAACAAGCACACTTCAGATACTCAAGGTCCTTGAGATGCTTCACGCTTTGAAATTTCACCGATATCTGTTACGGTTCTTCAACAAAACGTTCACATGTAACAGGTTTATCTCTCATTCAGAACAATGGAAACCTTTGATCTCTGGACACCTCGTTAGCTCAAATATAAACACCTGTGTCATGGAACACGATGATGTCATAACTCCAACTGACATGCTCAGAGCAGCAGACTTCAGATAATGGTTAATGGTCCTGCCCTCAACAGCTCTACGTCAATTATGGGGTGTCATCATATGCCGTTTCCATGGAAGATCAAGAGGGCGATCAAGAGAAGAGAGAGAGGGTGATCAAGAGGAGAGAGAGGGTGATCAAGAGAAGAGAGAGAGGGCGATCAAGAGAAGAGAGAGAGGGTGATCAAGAGAAGAGAGAGAGGGTGATCAAGAGGAGAGAGAGGGTGATCAAGAGGAGAGAGAGGGTGATCAAGAGAAGAGAGAGAGAGCGATCAAGAGAAGAGAGAGAGGGTGATCAAGAGAAGAGAGAGAGGGTGATCAAGAGGAGAGAGAGGGTGATCAAGAGAAGAGAGAGAGGGTGATAGAAGAGTGAGAGGGTGATCAAGAGAAGAGAGAGAGAAGAGAGAGAGAAGAGAGAGAGAGAAGAGAGAGAGAAGAGAGAGGGTGATCAAGAGAACAGAGAGAGGACGATCAAGAGAAGTGAGAGAGAAGAGAGAGAGGGTGATCAAGAGAAGAGAGAGAGTCAAACTAAAGTGGAGACATGGCATAAACCCTACAGTGAAGTGTTCTCTTGTGAGAGGGCGATCAAGAGAAGAGAGAGAGGGCGATAAAGGAGAGAGAGAGGGCGATCAAGAGAAGAGAGATAGGGCGATCGAGAGAAGAGAGAGAGGGTGATAGAAGAGTGAGAGGGTGATCAAGAGAAGAGAGAGAGGGCGATTAAGAGAAGAGAGAAAGGGCGATCAAGAGAAGAGTGAGAGGGTGATCAAGAGAAGAGAGAGAAAAAAAAATCTGTTTTAAATTTGTTTCGTTCTTTGTTTGTTGTAATTCATGGATGAAGGAGTTAATACATCACACACTGATGGAACATGACTATATTGTAATTTTTTATATAGGCTTTTTCGATCAAAAATGTTCGGGGTCAGTCAGGTACTTGGCTAAGAAAATGTTTCAAAGGGGGTACATTAGTGAAAAAAGTGTGAGAAGCACTGCACTAGGCTATAAACAAACATTAGCCAGTCTGTTACAGCCCAAATGTTGGCTTTTTTGGGTCTTGCCCATTGATAGAAACGTATCATCTCGATTTGAACCGGGACTTCTGCAGAGCATTACAACACCCAATGTTTATGATACACTAAAGTTAGGCATGTTACAACTTCAATATAATTCTGGCTTTTGCCGCAATTTTTACTCTTAGAGAGACTGTACGGACTTAGTCCATTGATAGGTGAAAGGGAGACAAATCTGGAGCATAGTGCACTTTTTAGTTGGCACTTTCAAAATATAAAATGCTGTTTTGTTTTTATGGAAACACAACCGCTGGAGCACCATTTCCAACAGTCCTCAACATTTCTGGAGTGCTGTCCATCTTAATTTCTCCAACTTTTCTTAGCATCCAAATGTAATTTGTAATCTTTGTATTATGACTAATTGTACTTGATTGTTTGATAACTCATCCAAGTGCTAATCCTTCAGTAACTCAAGACAAGCACTGAACTACAGTGACTCTAGATGTTGGAAAGTTAGCCAAGACACAACAACATCCCAGGGCTAGGAGTTGACAGTAAGAACAGCGTTGTTAACACAAGTGCTTTATCCCAGCTTTATAAAGTGAACACTTATCCTCGGGGGCATCGGTTAATTAAAAGCTTTGCATGTTTAAAAAAAACTAACAGTAAGAAGCTCTGAATAAAGCACTTTGAGATATTTAGAACATCTTTCCCCCATTGCAGGCTTTTCTTTGATCTCACAGCTGACTTCTGGTCTATTTCCAGCACTTCTTTTCAGCTAAGTGTATTTTTCTGGAATCATAGCCGGCAGCTAATCTGCGGGCTCTTCCTGTGTCTTTGCTTTAATCTCCATTTATTGTTGAGAGCACGGCGATAACGTCTGCTGCCAAGGGGACACAGACCTAGCTACAGTATCAAGGACGGAGATGTTTAGCAAAGGCCTGGCACACACTGACAGATGTCTTAAGGGCTTGTTTCACTGAAAATCCTTTACAGTGGAAGAGTGCTGTCAGAAATACTGAGCTAACGTTAAAGAAATCCTTGTTCCCACGATATGAGATGGAAACCATGATGTAGCTAATCTAACACCACATGCACACATTTGTATTTTTGTGCATGCACAGAGACACACGCAAATCTTGCCGTTGGTCATGAGCATTGGCTTGGAATGATCAGAGATTTGGCTCTTAGCTGTTTGTGTAGACAGCGGAGTCATAGATCTAAATGTGGACAAAAATAGAGAGGAGTGAAGAGAGGCTAGGAAGTAATAAGAGTCAGAGCGATATGGTGGCTTCCAAAACAGGACGGGATAAATTGGCCCCTCAGCAGTTAATGTGTGTGGCATCAGGCTGAAACACAAATCGTGGTTAATGAATGCTTATATTGCTTCACTGAGTCTGGTTCCCATGTTAGTTTGCTTATCTTTGTATTGCCCGCAAAAACAACACGAGGATATGATGGAGAGTAAATAAATATAGCTAGGACAATAAAAGTGACTGGGTATTTCACTGTGGTGTCATATTATAATAATAATAATAATAATAATAATAATAATAATAATAATAATAATAATACATTACATTTATATTGCACTTTTCCTGGTGCTGGGTTGTTGTGTCCTTGCGATGATAAAATAACCCAGAGTCACGATAAGCATGACGATCATTTTGCATGCAATTTGAACTAATGACATAAAACAACTCTTTGAACATATTTATATAGTTTGTTTTTGCTGAGAGCTTGAAATGTACTTACACTACTTGTATTCCCTACAAAATTATTCCCTTCTTGATCTCACGTTACCTTGAGGTTTTTGATTTGTGTCACCTTGGCACTTACGCTATTCGATGTGTAAAGCAAAACCTGTATACGAGAAATTAGGATCTCCATAGCACGTACACACTGCTGCACTCACTCCTGTTGTACTTACAGTTGTATTGATTGTAGTAGAAGTGATCAAGAGCTTGCAAATGGGCTGCTGCAACACTACGCATACGCTACATGTTCAATATAGCCTGCCTGTAATGTTAGGGAATCTCACCATTCTCGTGTTAACCAACCCCATTTGAAAACAGAATGGTTTAAAGCGAAAAAGGTTTCTGAGTCACAATCAAAGTATTTAATTCCCCTTTCACACCAAGGCTTTTCCCGTTCTAGCTCCGTGCTAGAGCTTTTCTGGTTCGGATCCGGTTCTTTGGTTCAGCTCCTGCTCTGTTCACACCGCTCAGAGCCCGACTGGTGCTGCGTCATTGCGTCATTGTTTGCGTCATGACGTAACTGTTTGCGTGCCTGCTTCATAAAGCCAAACCGCGCGGAACCCCCTCACATCGACAACAACAACAATGACCGATTGTATTGAAGCGTTACTCGTTTTGGTTTTGCTCTATCGAAACGAAATGGAAGAAATGGGACGACTTTACTACCAACTTTACAGTCGTTACATGCTACATTCAAAAGTTCTTTACAATCATCATCATCAACTTCAACGACGATTCCGTAGGAGAAAGAAGGTAAATATACGTCCTATTCAATGGCGTTAGAGCTAGCTGTTGTTAGCCTCTGTATGCGCCAAGCTCAAAATACCCAGCTTTGCAGCATTAATTACTATGGTATAACATTCAAACTGATGCCCCTGTCCCTGCCCCCGCCTCCGACGTAAGCGTGACGTATGCGGTGCTTGCTTTCTAGACCGACAACTTTTTTGGTGCTTGAAACAAACCGGATTCCGGAGCTTAGAGGCGGCTCCGCTGCGGTGTGAACAGGAAAAAGCAGACCCTTCACGCGATAGCGAGGGGTAGAGCGAGGGATCGCAGATGCCGTCGTGCACGCGGACGGATTAAAACAATTAAACCTAAATAGCTCGCGAATTATACTTTGGCGGCCGTTAATATACCTGGGTGGCCCGCCCAAGTAAAGTCTATGTGTGGGAAACCCTGCTATCTTACCAGTTCTTATGCAACTCGCAAATATCTCTCTCTCTCTCTTCTCTCTTTTTTATATCTCTCTTCTCTCTTCTCTAATCTCTCTTTTTTCTCTCTCTCTCAATGTTGGTGCGCAAATACGCCTTTTTTCAAATGATCCGGTGCTCTTTTTTGGCGGGGGGTGTGCATGCACCTGCGCACCAGTTATGTGCAGCCCTGTATATACGATGTCACAACATGGGAGCCAGCAAAATCTATTTCCTTCTTCAAAAAATAAACTCACAGGGAAAAAAAGTGATTTCCCATCTTATCTTCCCCCACAGGAGAGGAGATGAAGGGATCTGAGGGGGAATAATTCCTTGACAAATTAAGTTTGCATCGACAACAAAAGGTTTCCGTATATATCTGAACCAGATCACAACGTGCAAGATGAAAGAGTTTGGTTCTGGGTATTAAAATGTAATAGATATGGAGACCTTAATGCAAGACAGAATACTCTAAGTGGATATTGTTCAAGAAGACATATCTGTGACACTATACAACCCACCACACACATTACAATATGTAGGAAATACTGGATTAACACACATCTTCTATGTAGAAACTATGTTGTCATTGTTGTTCATATCAAAATGCATATTGCACATGGCACAATAAAAAAACACAAGCTCACACTCAGAGAAAGCAGCCCCCCCTCTCCCACCCACACTCTGACACAGTGAAAAAGTGCTGATGGAACTACCGAATGCAACTACCGTCACCAAAGCTACTGCAGCTTGACACAATGTATGTTTAATCTGGGGATAAAGCAAATAGAGCGAATACCCAAAATGGTGCCAAGAATGTAAAAGCACTCCGCTGTTATAGAGAAGAGTTGTATTGTGCAAAAATGAAACTTTAAAAGTGCTGTAGTAATGATGAATGATGTACTGCTGAGTCTGGGCATCTGTCAAAAATAATGGATGCTCTGGAGTCACTGAGAGATCCATTGCATATTAAAAGCGGACAAAGTACATATTCCTGCATTTGGTTTGAGCCCACTCTCTTTGATTTGTCAGTTTACCCGAAAGTACTCTTAGGGGTATAATGCACGTATATACATTTTATTCCATTTATTTATATAGTGCCGAATCATAACAGAAGTTATCTCACTTTTCCTATAGAGTACATCCAGACCATATTAATAATATTTACAGAGAACTAAACATTCCCACAAAGCACAGTAGCAAGACATGATGTATATCAAATATAATCAACACGTTTAGTTTTACCTGGGGTAAATGTTCAAGCTATCAAGCAAAAACATATTATCGTTATACATATATATTATTCTGAAAGTAACCGTTCTGCATAATGAGTTCTTATTTTACATTAAAGTGGACCTATCATGTGTCGGTCTTTTAAGTGAACGACGGGAGTCGGTTCGCGCCCGCGAACGAACCGTTTTTTTGTTTGTTTTTTTGTTAAGTAATACAAACGTTAAGTAATACAAACGTTAAGTAACGCGCTACAGCTGCTCCGTGCATGCATGCAGTGACATGTAATATCCAAGGATTAGAGACTGTTGGATGCTGCTGTTTTGAGCATTGAAATACATTTATTTTTATTATGTTTTTTTATGATTAGAGACAGTTGGATGCTGCTGTACTGAGCATTGCAATATATTTATTTTCACTATGTTATTTATTTATGATTATCCTTAGGCTCAGCAAATATTTGATGTCAGCTGTTGCTGTCTTTTTTTCTATAGTTAATACTGAAATAGAGCCCTGCTGTTTTGTCAGGGCCTTTTCTTTAAATATAATTTTAAAATGTTGATACAGTAGCCCCTTTTTTTTTTAAATGTCTATGCTTAAGTTTTTATAGGTGTTGCTATCTGCTTTGTGTAGCGTGGCTCTACAAGCAAGTCAGTGCATTCATTGGGTGGTATCAGAGAGGGTCTGTAAATGCAATGAAAACATTTGGCCACAGCAAATCATTTATATTAAACATCTCATTTTTACTTTTGAATACTTCAGTACAAAGGATGTATTGAATAATTTAAGTGATATATGTGTACACATGTAAATCATTAGTCAAAACAGGGCTACATTTGATTTAATTATAAAAGGTATAATATATGGTAAACTGAAGAGCCGTTTGGGAGCCGAAAGAGCCGGCTCTTCTTGGTGAGACGAGCCAAATGATCCGGCTCACCAAGAAGAGCCGGAATTCCCATCACTACTATCATGCTATATTTGAAACATATATTGTAGGGCCATACCTATATAAAACATGTCTGTGACGTTTTTTCTTCAAAATACCAAACGGATCATGCATTTTAGCAATGCCTCATTTCGCTCTATTTGCTCTTTTCCAGCCGTGTTTTTGCAAGCCACATGGGTCATGGAAGACCACTCTAGTGTTTTGTTTACTCTCAGCAACATCTCTAGCAAAAATAAATTGAACACCACCAAACTTATTTACCAATAACATCAGCGGGAAATCCCAATCTTGTACATGTAATTTACAGCCTTGATCAGATTTAGGGCTGAATGTCTGATGTTCCTTCATTTTATTGACAAGAAATTGCAACCGATATGAATCAGTGACCTCCTCTTTGTCACTGCATAAGGCAACTTTACCATGCCTTTATTTTATGCCATTCAATCACATTTGATATATTCAGGTTCACGCCAGAGATCTCCTTCTCTTTATTGTAATAACTTCACATTGCAGCAATAAGCTTAACAAATTCAAGCAAGCTTGCCCACAATAATTCAATGTGTGCCTCCCTTCACTAGCTTTCAGAATTGGTTTCAAAATTGTAATAAGCATACATTAAAGGGTACATTAGGCCTAAGGCCCAAGATACATCTGTAAACTCCTGACCCTCTATGAGCAGGACTGCAGCCTCTGGTTAGATTCCCCTAGGTCCAGGTGAAGGATTTCCTGAGGATTAATCAATATCATTCCATTTCTAATTCCAATCCTTAGGTTCAATGCTTCCTCTCTCAATTGTTTTCTGTCCTAAACTCTTTCATTTCTCATTCTATCTTTCAAGGATCCATCCACCAAACCATGCAGAAAGACGCTCAAAGATATTGCTCAAGTTATCTATGCACCGTGTCCTACCTGTGACTTTGAGTAGAGTCGTTCGTCGCACATGTCTGGAGCCATACTGTAACTCACAGGTGTAATTTCCCCCGTCACCCTCCTCCACCTCAGGAATCCAGACGTGTGTAGTGTTAACAATGATGGAGCTTCTCCATTCAACCCGTTCACACTCCTGAGAAGAGACACATGCTGATGAAGTGGAACAGACTACAGAAGAATAAAAGATGTCTTGAGTCTTTTTCTGTGTCTTACCTTATACCAGGTCATCTGTGGCTGCTTGTATGGAGCCAAATAGTCCCCTATATCAGGACAGATGATCATTTTGTTGTGGGTTATTTCGGCTTTCTCCACGTGTCGGATTTTGCTGCTGAAGCATTTCCCCTCATCGCTCTGGTCCACAGTCATCGACATGGACACTTTCATGCAGTATGTTGAGTTCCTGAAGAGATTAAAAACACAACATTGTCTACATTTTGAATGTGTTCTTTTACTGGAATAATTGATTGTCTCATTTGAAAAGGATAACCACAAATAATGATGTCCCGACTCTACAGTTCCTGTTAGCCCTACATTGTTTGAGCATTTTCAGTTATGCTATTGGTTTTGGAATTGCAGGTCACAATTTGCACTGCTCTTTTGTGTCAGTCGTAGCAAGCATTGTTTTTTTTCAACAGACTCTGATAAAAAAAGAACATTGCCATCATACTTGCCCAGGATCAAACAAAAGACACACAAGCTAGCAGGCAAACATAGCGGCTAGCATTCAGGAGCCTAAGAGCCACTGATTTCCCTCAGAACATTACTGAAGAGTGGTTAACAGGCAAGTCAATATTGGAATTACAATTATCAGGTACCCAGAGTCTCGACTCCACATAATAATAATACATAATAAAATGTTTTTTTTGTGACATAGTGTCATAAAGCCACATTTTTCCACCAGGTTAGCACACCTAATGCAATCATGGCTCTTAATTGGATCTGGTATGCAAGAACAGAACTAAAGCACAAACTTAAAAGACAGGTAGGCTCAGTGGAAAATGGGTCGTGTTTGTAATGGAGCATTGCTGGAGGATATAGATAACACAGTACATCCATCCTTGAAGTTACTTGTGTCTTGTGATGTGTTTGACACAATGTGTTTAAAAAATTGCTTTGTATTTGAAGTCCCAACATCTGCTCAAGGTGATGGTAATTGTTTGTTGTGTGTCAGTGTGTGAGATTGCAAGAGTGTGCGTGTAACCCTTGCTGTGTGTATTCTCCCAAGTTGACCTCCAGACACAAAGCACCTCATTGATCTCTATTTCTTTTTCTCCCACACATGCACATGACCTGCCCTACCTATAACAACCTCTCATCTAAGTGAATCTGCCACTTATTCAATCAGTTCTGTGTGTGTGTGTGTGTGTGTGTGTGTGTGTGTGTGTGTGTGTGTGTGTGTGTGTGTGTGTGTGTGTGTGTGTGTGTGTGTGTGTGTGTGTGTGCATATTACAAAATAAATAATAAGAAAGTGTTTCCAGGGCGCATTGCCGTTGAAATATATATGCCAATAGCTTCCGTTATTTATTTTGGTCTCTCGGCTCTCATGTCTATTGGCTTCTTAAAAACAGCGGGGATCAGCTGCTGAACTGCTGTTGTCTTTTGCCGGGCTTCGGTGATTGGCAAATCTGGGTGATGCCTTCTGATATGATTTAGTATGTTTGGCGTGTGTTACCATTAGCATACCGCACCGCTATCTAACAACGCCGACACACCGTCCTCGTCTGATCCACCACTCGCACACTTCATCGTTATTGTAGTCCACAGGGAACCCAAAATGTTCCCACACAGCTGATTTAAAAGAAGCAGGTGGGTCTTCTAGCTCCTGTGTGTTATCTGAAATTGCCATACTAACTTTTTTTCTTCTTGTATTTTGTTCGTTTTGTTGTGTTTTCTTCTTGTTCTTCATTTGTTGTTTAAGGGCGGCTGGCAATCAAGCAATACCGCCTACTGGATTATATATAGTGTAATGGATACTGCCCTGAGTCAGTGACAGACTTTGTTCCCACTCATAAAAAAGGTGTATTTGTCGTGTGACTGCATGTGCCAAACCGTGACAGTTCGGGACGAATACGGATACCGTTACACCCCTATAACTTCAGTTAGGAATTGAAGTCTTACTGTGTAATTGAGAGATACAGTGTAATAATAGGATTATTGAATACAAACAAATAAAGGTTTTAGAATTGCTGAAATATTATGCTGAAAATGCAAACAGCTAATTGCACTTAGCCACTAATCGTGAAACGGTTGAAGTTTAATGTGCGTTAACATTGAGAAGCTACAGGGTGAGGTTTGTGCAACAAAACTACTTGGTTCATTTAGGACAAAAATCATGGTTTGGGCTAAAATAAGATTCTTGTTTAAATAAGTCACTCTTTATAGGCGTATCACTTTTATCCTTTTTCCTGTGTTCTGGCTTATCCATAGATTATAACAAACACCAGAGGTGTGGACTCGAGTCACATGACTTGGACTCGAGTCAGACTCGAGTCACCAATTTGATGACTTGAGACTCGACTTGACAAAATCACAAAACACTTGAGACTCGACTTGGACTTGAACACCAATGACTCGGGACTTGACTTGGACTTGAGCCTTCTGACTTGAGGTGACTTGATCATTTAATTCAGGGGTCTCCAACACGCTGATCGTGAGATGCCGCTAGAAGAGCAGACTCCCGTTGGGGAGAGCAGAATCTTCAGCCGCCCATACTCTTGCTGGTAATCCTTGCAGGCAGGGGCGGGACTTTATTTAGCTGGGCCACCCATCATATGCGAGGACACACTAGGATCATACCATTATGTGAAAGAAGGGTGGGGGGCACAGCAGGTGTAGTGGTATAGGCCAGCTGCACAGAGCGACGGGGAGACGGATTTAAATGCAAGCGCGTTGGAAAAAGTCAAGAAATTAGCGAAAACCGAAAAAATAAGCAGCATCTGGCTGCATTTCAATGATATTGGAGAAAGCAAAGCTGAGTGCAGGATTTGTAAAATGAAAATAACCTTTTTTTTAGGGGGGGGGGGGGGGGGGGAGTTCAGATCTTGTACTTGAGTAAAAGTACCAGCGTATAGGAATACTCGGTTACAATAAAAAGTCCTGCATTCAAAATGTTCCAAGTAAAAGTACAAAAGTATTAGCATCAAAATATAGTTAAAGTACCACCTGCAGAGGGATCTAGATGCAGGTGTTCTCTTCCCCATAGAGACCACCTGGCTGCACATTATCCCTTGCATAAAGATAGATTGTGGGTCCCTTATAACATGCTGTACACAGTGGAAATAAACATTCTGGTCACCTCAACATCAGGGATCTTATCAATTAAACTCCTTCTGAATCAAACCGTCACGGTAGCCTTACCTTACTGATCCCTCTTAAAATAGAAAAAAAACACGTTACTTTACCAGCAGAGAGAAAATGGATTATTAAATTATTAATGTGACTGATAAAGAGCAGTTTGATTATTAAGTATTATTCTGTTGATCGATGTCATTACATTTGGTGAAAAGCACATAATAACTAGTTTATGACTCGTTTTGTCAAAGTTTAGGACTTGGACTTGACTTGAACTTGCCCATCCTGACTTGAGACTTGACTCGGTCTTGAGACTTGACGCGGACTTGAGACTTGACGCGGACTTGCAAAACAATGACAAGCCAATGAAAAGGTAAAGCAGGGCCATGCCTTATGGCTGTATGACACCCGATAACAGCGGATACAATTTGAAGTCGGCAAAAAACTAAAAGTGACCTCTGCTGTTCTGTACAGGACTAACAGTAACTAATACAAAAAATTGGGAGGGAAATTGCCTTACAAATATGTGCCCGACTTGAAAATAAATGCAAGTAAAATGTGTCTGGTGAAGCTGAGTCTTGTCCTCCTGAAGATGAATGAGGTGAAAAAGGAGATTTAAAGGGTGAAAGGAAAGATTTGTGGATGCCATTTTGTGTCTAATGTGAGTGGCTGACATTGATGACCCTTCTGTTATCAGCAAGTTATAAATTGAGCTCAAATCTGATACACACACACACTCAGCTTTTGTGTGCTTGTTTGTTTGTGGGGTCGGTAGTGTGTGGCTTGTTATTTTGTAACATGGCTAGGAAAGGGTACAGTTGGTTGCCTGTATTTTCATTTGAAGACACCTATGAATATAACATAGGATCTCACTGTGTGTGTTGGTGTGTATCCCCATCGAATAACACAAATGAGGAATGTGTTACCATGCTGAAACAGATGCCAGGTGTGAACAAACATGAACTTACATTGGAACTGGCAACAATGTCAAGTAGAAGAAGGGGAAAAAACGACTTAAAATTGCATGACATGCTTTTAAATGGAAATCACAATGTACAGCTTCAAAAATATAAAACAAATCCGTTGCTACAAATTATGACAGTCTGCTAATTGGATTAGTCTTAATTCCGTTCTCGGAGTATTCATCTCCTGAGTTCATGTTAGAGTTGAAAGCACTGTTGGAGGCTATCACACTTGTGCACAGACAGTTTGTACATAGAGGCTATAATGATTTCTTTCTTCAATGCACTCTGATGATAATTTGATCGGATGGCTGTACATCTGTCCACAATCACTTCCCAAGTGCCCTCCAGCAGGGCAGCGTCATTGCTACATCACAGCTCCAGGCTCTCTGTACTTTGGCTGACCGCTAGTGTTTCATATTTGTGCATATTGGATGAGAGTTTTGTCATCAAATAACACAAATTCCAATAACATAAATTCAAAATGAGCCTTAAATTAATCTCCAAATCAACCCTTACCAACTCCATCGTATCCTCGCCATCAGTAAATCAAGCGCTCTCTGCAATTACCCTCCTATGATCAGGGCAGGCAGCTGGAGGGTGCGTTGAATTACGGCGTTAATAGAGGGGGATGTATCCTGGCCAGCAGGCAGCGTGTTTATACCTGGACGGAGCTGCGGATTAATTTGACTATCAATCTAACTAACAGGCAGCAAGAGAGAGCGCCGACACCTGTGCATGCTGAGAAACACACACACACACACACACACACAAACACACACACACACACACACACACACACACACGTCAATGCACGTATCTGAACACAAATGCTTCTACATAAGGATGCATGTATTCACATACAGGTTATACATAAGGTCTACTGTCTTTGCACAAACTTTTTCATCTTAATTTATTTGAAGTTTTTTCTGCCAAAAAAAGAGTACATGTTTAAAGAATGTGGGCGCATAGTATTGGTGGGAAAAAGCAACTAATCACACTAAATACAGTCAAAGCCTACTCTCAGATCTACAGTATCAAAATGTAACTGATCTACCTGAGGCTGGTCAACCCATATATTTTGTCTCTTCATTTCAGTAACGTTAGGCGTGATTACAGCGAGCCATTACCCACATTACTGCACACTACGACGTCCATCCATCCATCTTCTCCCAGTCGGGTCGCGGGGGTAGCAGTTCCAGCAGAGAGCCCGAAACGTTCCTTTCCCTGGCGACATCAACCAGCTCTGACTGGGGGATCCCAAGGCGCTCCCAGGCCAGCGAAGAGATATAATCCCTCCACCTGGTCCTAGGTCTACCCCTTGGTCTCTTCCCAGCTGGACGTGCCTGGAACACCTCCCTAGGGAGGCGCCCAGGTGGCATCCTTACTAGGTGCCCGAACCACCTCAACTAGCTCCTTTCGACGCGAAGGAGGAGCGTTCAACTCTGCGTCCGTGCCGGATGACTGAACTTCTCATCCTTATCCCTAAGGGAGACGCCCGCCACCCTGCGGAGAAAACCCATCTCGGCCGCTTGTATCGGACGCTCCAGTGTACCCTCACTTGAGAACAAGACCCGAGATACTTGAACTCCTTCACTTGGGGTAAGGACTCATTCCCTACTTGGAGTGGACAGTCCATCGGTTTCCTGCTGACGTGAGCTAGCTAAATCTGTCTGCGACCAACTTGACTCAACAACTGATTAACGTAGTGTTTACATGTCATTTTACATCCGGCAGACCAAGAGGAAACGCCCCGGAACAATACAAATGTTTTTAAAAGGCCAAAATGAATGCCAAATATCCATTCAAGTTTTTTCAAAATGTATATTAATTTGATGTACACCTCTGTGAAAAGGTACACAACCATGTGTCCATGAATGAGATATTTCTCCACCTACTATGGTTACCCTGATAAGTATGTATTTGTTGCGTACCGACCGTATTCAAATAGCATGGTTGTTGACACTGCCTGTTTTGACCATCAGAAACTACGTCAGCATGGCTACAGTATTTCTATAGCAGTGATGCATATGGTGATATCAAATACTGTCTATGAGAGGTAGCACAATAAAGTGGTTTCCTCTCAGCAAGAACTTTTTTATTTCCAACAGATGCAGGTTAGATTTATTGCCGATGAATAAATTGCCCTTAGGGCTAGATGTTAGTGTCAATGGTTATCCCTCTTGTTATGTCAAGGGTGTAACCTGCTTTTTCACAAATGACATAGGTTGGGTCCAGCCCTCGGCAACACTTAAGGATAAACAACTTTTTTTTAAAAGGGATCAGAGAAATATACTTATTATTTTTCAGGCACAGCTCCTTGGCATATTCATCCATGAAAACAGCAAGTCATTTTATAATGATAACAAAAGCCCTTAGGGCCTTTTGAAAGAACTTCTCACACCAAAATAATCATTTGTACATCAATAACTCACTTGCTGCCACCTCAAATTTGTAAAAAAACAGCTTTGTTTTTCTGGAATACTTTTAAGAATTCACGAACGGAGAATAGTCTTTATTAAGTTAACCCTTAAGTAAAGAAAATAGGGGCATCGTTAAACAAAAGAAAACTACATCAACACATCAGTTTAAAAACGTTGACACAACAGGAGCAAGAGTAATATTTATTCAGTCGAAATAATTTAAACATTTAAATTATTTCGCAGGTAGCAAGTATTTCTTACCTGCTACCCCTTTCCCTCAAACCTATCCTAAGGGAGTGCATGTACGTAGACACGTTGTGCCTCTCCACCTCTGTTCCTTACCTCTTACTTGCTACCCCCTTTCCTCAACCTATCCTAAGGGAGTCCACGTAGACACGTAGTTTAGCTGCTATAGCTTAGACTGTCGGGGACCACCTTACTTCTTCCTTCTGTCTGTCTGTACCTGTGTACTCTCATGTTCAGTATAACCCAGCTTCCCCCAAATGTCTTGTTGGTGTCTATCTACGCCGGGATCCTGAGTCGAGGCTGATCCTGTTGCTGCGGTCCTGTGTCCTGGATCCTGCATCATGAGTCCTGGATCCTGAGTACTGGATCCTGAGTACTGGATCATGAGTCCTGGATCCTTAGTCCTGAGTCCTGGATCCTGTGTCCTTGATCCTCTATCCTGAGTTCTGGATTTGAGTCCTGGACTTGTCGTGGCTGAACCTGTCCTCTGCGGTCCTGCCTGAGTCTCACCATACTACTTCCCTGATGGCTCCCACAGGATTATTGACATCCTCTTGGATTCATCTTCTTATTACAGACACATGCATTTCCAAACATTTGGTCAACCTACGCTGTAAAATGTATTATCTCTTCGATTGACACACGGCATCTACTGCACGTCTGTCCGTCCTGGGAGAGGGATCCCTCCTCTGTTGCTCTCCCTGAGGTTTCTCCCATTTTTTCCCTTTAAACTGTGGGTTTTTCTCTGGAGGTTTTTCCTTGTACGATGTGAGGGTCTAAGGACAGAGGGTCTAAGGACAGAGGGTATTGTCACATTTATGATATTGTGTACAAACTGTGAAGTCCACTGAGACAAATGTAACATTTGTGATATTGGGCAATATAAATAAACATTGATTGATTGAAAAATGCAATTTTGCTAAAACCTTACTAAACCTTACTAATTACTAACACTTCCAAAAAGTCAGTCTCATTCGTGCGCCTATAAGGCTGAAGATTTAGCATGTGTGTATGAAGTAGTGAGCCTATAAATGGAAAAAGGCAATTTGTGTGAGAGTTCATACAAATATTATTTTATTTATCTCAGTTATTAAAGACTTTTTTTCACTTATGATTCATTCACATGAAAAACTGTTTTTTTTAGGAATTCAAAGTTACAAGAAGCGAACGGTTGATAAACAAATGATCACTTGGTAGAGGAAGTATTCCTTTAAGACCTTGTGATTTTAAAAACGTACAAAACTGCATCAAAATGCACTGGCACGTAGTTCACACATTGCCAGAGTGTGAACTCTCTGACATTTGAAATTGTTCAACAACTGTAGGCTATGGGTCAGTGTGCTGTATAACAGGTCAGATATATGCATGAGTGCTGAGATTACTTTGTGTCAGATCAGGCAACCCCAACCTGTGAAGCATTGATCGATATGTGTCACTACTGATAAGCAACAACCCACACCGCCCCATGTCCCTATCGAGACTTTATAACCACAGACAAAACATTCAAATGAAGTGATGATTCAATTCAAAGACTTTTTTAATGAATCAATCTCAGTTAGTGTCGGTTAGTGTCTAGTGGTGCACACAGTATTAACAAACAAACTGGCGTTAATTAGATTAGCAGCAACTAATTGCCACTCAATGAATCTGCTGCTTTTAGGCCCCCCGAGGCTCTGGGCCATGGTGGGTGTTGTCCACTTTGCCATGTTTGCATTGTTAAGATGCAGTGGTGACTGATTCCACATGCCCATGCTTATTATACTGTAACGAGTAATCAGTGTTATAGATATGCTTGAGCAAAACTGTGAGAAAAGCTTAATTATATATAATAATTAATTGTGAGCTCAAATGGATAACTTCTTTATTTCAGTGGCTGCAGGTATGAGTGAACATTTTAAACATATCGTAGGGGGTTTAGCTTGGGTTTCGCAGGACATAATGCCAATGGGTATGTGGGGAAAAGATGTTACCTGGCCAAGGGGACTCATGAATGTGAGTTGGTGTGTGTGTGTGTGTGTGTGTGTGTGTGTGTGCGTTATTTCTGTGCTGTGCTGAATTCTGTGCATTCCCCCCAGGCCTGTATTTAAATGAAGTTGTTGTGTACACTTACTCTTCTGTGCATTTATGCCTGCTTGCTACTGTTCAAGTTTAGTACGTCTAGGTATATTATGTTTATATGTGTTGTTGAGTTTTGGATATGACAAAATAATTTCAAAATAGCTACTTAGGATA
>JAMFTG010002861.1:0-26055 GCA_023974075.1 Chaenocephalus aceratus
CTTCAGCGTGTCAGACAAAGACGCGCAGAAATAAAAAGAGAACGGGGTGAGAAGTTTCTCTTTCAGCTTTCGGTTTTGTTCACACACAATCACCTTTTACATTTATGTTATCTTAAGTATGTTCCTCCTCCTCCTCCTCCTCCTCCTCCTCCTCCTCCCTCCTCCTCCTCCTCCTCCTCCTCCTCCTCCTCCTCCTCCTCCTCCTCCTCCTCCTCCTGAATGAAGGTGAAACTTCTTGAATATCAGATGCCGGTTAAGTTTGTGAATCTGCTGCGAGCATGTATGTTTCTAAACCCTGACGTGTGGAATGAAAGCGGCTTCGCGCCGTCTGAAAGCAGAGGCTTTGTCTCAGCCGACTTTCGCGTCTCGACAACAACATTACAGCAGCGTTACTGTGTGTTGCAGCAGCGCGTTTAGGACCTTGAAGTCCACTCAGAGCGAGAATGGGAAAAAAAATGTTTTGAATGAGCCGAGAAAACCTTGGAGCACAGCCTTGTAAATTAATTTGTCCGTGTTGTATGATGGGAACACAGCTGGCCTCATTAACATGCGCACAACAAATAATTATAGGGTTTTCCTCTCCAGCCAGCCGACGCTCGGCTAATGGGCTTGCTGGGTTAATTATGTCAGAGCGTAATTACACCGAGCCCAGGGAGACATAACGCTGCACCCTGCTGCTCTCACAGCTAATGATGGCGTATCGCTGACAGCGGCAAGACGGACCGCCCCGACACACCTGCTACTGTGGCACACACACACACACACACACACACACACACACACACACACACACACACACACACACACACACACACACACACACACACACACACACACACACACACACACACACACACACACACACACACAACACACACACACTCTGGACCTGTGCACCCTCCCCCTGCAGGCCACTGAGCCCTGCTCTGTTTGTACAGGCAGAGGTGGAGGAAGTACTCAGATTCTCCAAGTACAAGTAGAAATACTCTTATGTAGGGAAAAGTAATATTATACTTGAAGTACAAAAAAAGTACTTGTAAAAGAAAATGGCTGTCAGAATAATAGATATAACTGGATTATAATCACTGATGCGTCCATCATTTGAATATGCAGCTGCTGGTGTCAGGTGTCTTCATCTATTCGAGGTTAATCATCATTTATACGTTTATTTGTATTTTGTATGAACATGCATCTCACTGTCGTTGTGTTCTTGGGGAAGACACTTCACCCCACGTGGCTCCTGTGGGGATGCCCACGGTACCGAATGTATGTTAGTCGCTTTGGATAAAAGCGTCTAACAAGCGAGATGTGACGTACTCAGATCTTAAAGTACCACTTCTGTATTTGTCCTTCAGTATAATGTTGAGGTACTATTTTCATTTCCTACATTTTGGAAGCCAATATTGTACGAGCTTTCGTGCTTTGACCAAAGAAAGGGTATTCATGTATTTAGCAGTGATGGTGGAGCGGTAGGATCTATTGTATTTAAAGAAACATAGAAAAACTTATCTTAAATACTCAAAGTCATTTAGAACGTTATTTTACTAATAAAACATATTATAAACTAGTAGAATATTATGTATTTGTATGGATCCAGATAACTGCGTTTCAAGGAGAAAAACATCTCACACATCATCACACACACACACACACACACACACACACACACACACACACACACACACACACACACACACACACACACACACACACACACACACACACACATACCATGTATACATCACTTCAGGGGACATTACATTGACTTACATGCATTTCCTGGAGACTTATCCTAACCTTAAACATAACCAACACATGCCTTACCCTTACCCTAACCCTTACCCTTACCCTTACCCTAATCCTAATCGTAAACCTAACCAAGTCTTCACCCTAAAATTAATGATACCCCTTATGGGGACCTCCAATTTGTCCCCATAAGGGAGGCGAGTCCCCACACGTGACTATGTAAACAGATTTAGGTCCCCACAAGTATAGTAATGCTAGTCCATACACACACACACACGCACGCACGCACGCACACACACACACACGCACACACACACACACACACACACACACACACACACACACACACACACACACACACACACACACACACACACACACACACACATTCCTATACAAGATAGTGCACTTTTGAGGTCCATGTATTTAACTGTTAATGTCAGTTTGTGCTTTTAAATTCCTTTCTATATTTTGGAAGTTAATACAAATTTTTTTTTGGAATCTTCTACATGTATTTGACAGCTTTAGTTACTTTAAGGTTCATTTTAATAACACAACATATAAATAAACTAATACATGATGATGTATTTTTGTGGATTAAGACACCTGTGTTTCGTATCATGACTTATTTATGAGACATGGAGGACAAATCAGAAGGAATCAGCATCAACACACACACACACACACACACACACACACACTCACACGCACACGCACACACACACACACACACACACACACACACACACACACACACACACACACACACACACACACACACACACACACACACACACACACACACACACACACACACACAGAGTTTTAAGAGCACTCTGCCCTCCTCCCCGGGGCTCTGCTCCTCTGGGACCAGTTGGAGAGGGCCCGGCTCTTTTATGAACATAATGCATTATTAAGCACCTCAAACATCTCCTGGGCCTTTGTTTATTACTGCTCTTATTAATCACTTGTGCATAATCTGCTCCCGCCCAGAGAGCTTTCCTTTCCCGTCAGCTTTCAGACGTCCTCAGACTCTCCGTCAAAGCGCTCTCCGCCTCTCCTCTCTGAGCCGACTGCAGGTTTACTCGACCAGAGAAAGAATCGGAATAAAGCGCCGTCTCTCCGTGCCTCGCAGCGACCTCTGCTTTTTGTGAAAGGTTGAGGAAGGACAACTATTCTGTGGGATGTGAATGACTCCGAGAGACTCTGAGAGACTCTGAGAGACTCTGAATGAGGAAGGTCAGAGCCTCTGTTCGGTCTCGTTGCCCGGGGGCAGACGTGAAGCACTCTCACATCCCATGGAGACACGCGAGTGAACGCAGCGATGCTTTAGAAATGTGATCAGTTGCAATTACAAGTTAAAAAGGATCAGAAATGTGTCCTGATCTGAGGTGGCGTTGATATGAAGACCTGCCTTCCAATAAGCATATTCAGGCAGTCGCCTTGAATGAAACACATGAGCACAGACTACAGTTTAAAAGAGCAGAAATCAAATGCTCCGCTGATCCTACTTTTGGAACTTCAGGTTTATTTTATGCCAAAAATGTTACTTCTATTCAAACAGGACATGCTCATGTTCAGGTTCATATTCAAGTTCGCTGTGCTGGAATGTAGCCTTTGCAGACCACTTGCATGCACAGAAAACGATATGACTCACTACAGGAAAGGGAAACCCCCCAAAAACACCTCTTAAAGGTGTGGTAGGTACGTTTGAGAAACCGGCTCGGGATCAGGGGCGGTTCTAGACCAATTTGACTGGGGGGGGGGGGGGGGGGGGCACTGGGGGGCCAGTTATTTTTCTGAGGGGGGCCAGTTTTTTTTTTTCACAGAAAACGATATGACTCACTACAGGAAAGGGAAACCCCCCCAAAAGCACCTCTTAAAGGTGGGGTCCTTTTATGCAGGACGAAAAAGAGAACTAGACAGTATGAAGTAATTGCGCATAAGAAAACAATGCAATACAGTTATCGGTATTTGTTTCAGTACACTTATTTATTTCAGATAGATCTTATAGTTATTACTGTTAGCTTCAGCTTAAGTTATAGTGGAATGTTTGCACTCACACCATATTTATATAAAAATAAAGGCAATGAACAGTTACATCTCTACTTTACATAAGGGTGTCTGCACAATCTCACACTACAGCAACAAAATCCTGAGTACCAGAAAATATACATTTAAAAAAAACAAAAACAAAACTTTTCATTGTTAGGGGGGCCACAGGGGGTCAGAGGTCAGTTTTAGGGGGGCACTGGGCCCCTCCTAGAACCGCCCCTGCTCGGGATACACTTGTTGTTATGTTCCATAGAATGCTCTTAACATCCCGATAGCTATGAATATCTGAAGTGCTTTCACAAAAAAATGTCATCTGTGGAAGCCGTGGCGCCGTAAAAAGCTCAACCAATCACCTGAGCCGGCTAAAGTAGCTGGACGGCCTACCTGCCTGTCAGCCTTCTATCTGGGCACGAACTTATCTCGTGCCCTCATTGGTCATGTGCGTGTTCGTGTGTGTTGGAGGAGGGGGCATTTTTGTTCCGGCTGTGTATTTTCAAATTCTAGCGCACTCGAGCCGGTTTCTCCAAAATGACCTCCCCCACCTTTCAGTACATTTTGAATGCAGTACTTTGAGTACTTATTCTACAAACTGATGACGGCAGTACTTTTATACCATTTTGAAAGACCTTTAAATGTACTTAAGTACTTCATGCTACTTTATTTTTTCCCTACATTTCAGAACGCATCGTTGTCCTTTTCACTTCAAAATACTAAGTTAAGAGCTTTTAAATTAAACTGTAATGTCAACATGTGATGTACTGCAGATAAACGAACCAAAGCACATGAAGTGGTTCCTCTCGACCTCCAGCTCCGTATAACACTCACCAGTATTATGAAAGCGCAGTAACTTACCTGCTTCTGAAATGGGCCATAACTACATTATACTTCTGGTATTTTCATAGCAATGATGTTGTGCTTTTGCTAGCATGAGTTTGAATGCAGGACTTGAAGTGTTTTCTACAATGTAGTTGTATTTTAATTTAGTAAAGAACTGTAGTACTTCTTTCATCACTGATGTGTTGGAACTGAGTAAAGCTGCTTGAGTCCTAAACTTTTATCAAATGTAAAAAGTACTTTTACCTCAGTTTACTATTCATGCTATTCTACCACCCTGATTCAAGCCAGGATAGTTTTACTGTTTACTTCTTTAGATTTATTTAGGAGCTTTTATATATATATATATATATATACAACATATATGACATATACACACAGTACTGCTACTTTTACGTATATCTGAATACTTCTTCAACCTCTGCTTGTGCTCTGCAGTACCGCCGGTCACCACTAGCAAGCACTGTTGCCACAACATTACCACACACACACACACACACACACACACGCACGCACGCACACACACACACACACACACACACACACACACACACACGCACACACACCTCAGACATGCCTTAGGCCCTGCCACACACACACACACACACTCCCACACACACACGCACACGCGCACGCACACACACACACACACACACACACACACACACACACACACACACACACACCACACACACACACACACACACACTTATAGGGGTGTATTCAGATGTGGATCTTCACACACTCAGATAAAAGGCGCAGCGCTCAGAAGGAGAGAGGGAGCGGGGAGCATCCTGAGGGAAGAGTGTGTGTGAGGAAGAGTGTGTGTGAGGAACAGTGTGTGTGAGGAAGAGCAAACACCTGGAGCGTCAGACTCAGGGCGACGCCCCTGGCGACAGAGATGGCAACACACGTTCAAACACACACTCCTGCAGAGAGAGAGGGCGGGAGAGAGAGAGAGGGCGGAAACACCAGTGCATTCTGGGCCGGAGAGGCTCCTCAGTGATGGAGTTGTGTTTGTGTCGCTGATCAAACAACTGAGCGGAGGTGATATAAACATTGTTAGAGCAGCTCTACTAACGGGCCCTCTTTTAAGACTTGGGTGGGAGTTACGGCGCTCAGCGTGGGGAGGTGTCAGCGGCAAATCACAACACAGAGCTCTAATGAACACTCCACTGGATTGACATCTCCACTGCGGGGCCGCATGAAGGAAACCACTTCAATCATCAGGAAGTTATTCCTGCTCTCAGTTCACTTTAAAGAGTCCTCTCCTGCTGATGTTCAGGTGTATATCAGTGTGTAGTGTCTCTACTTTAAAGAGTCCTCTCCTGCTGATGTTCAGGTGTATATCAGCATGTAGTGTCTCTACTTTAAAGAGTCCTCTCCTGCTGATGTTCAGGTGTATATCAGTATGTAGTGTCTCTACTTTAAAGAGTCCTCTCCTGCTGATTTTCAGGTGTATATCAGTATGTAGCGTCTCTACTTTAAAGAGTCCTCTCCTGCTGATGTTCAGGTGTATATCAGTATGTAGTGTCTCTACTTTAAAGAGTCCTCTCCTGCTGATGTTCAGGTGTATATCAGTATGTAGCGTCTCTACTTTAAAGAGTCCTCTCCTGCTGATGTTCAGGTGTATATCAGTATGTAGTGTCTCTACTTTAAAGAGTCCTCTCCTGCTGATGTTCAGGTGTATATCAGTATGTAGTGTCTCTACTTTAAAGAGTCCTCTCCTGCTGATGTTCAGGTGTATATCAGTATGTAGTGTCTCTACTTTAAAGAGTCATCTCCTGCTGATGTTCAGGTGTATATCAGTATGTAGTGTCTCTACTTTAAAGAGTCCTCTCCTGCTGATGTTCAGGTGTATATCAGTATGTAGTGTCTCTACTTTAAAGAGTCCTCTCCTGCTGATGTTCAGGTGTATATCAGTATGTAGTGTCTCTACTTTAAAGAGTCCTCTCCTGCTGATGTTCAGGTGTATATCAGTATGTAGTGTCTCTACTTTAAAGAGTCCTCTCCTGCTGATGTTCAGGTGTATATCAGTATGTAGTGTCTCTACTTTAAAGAGTCCTCTCCTGCTGATGTTCAGGTGTATATCAGTATGTAGTGTCTCTACTTTAAAGAGTCCTCTCCTGCTGATGTTCAGGTGTATATCAGTATGTAGTGTCTCTACTTTAAAGAGTACTCTCCTGCTGATGTTCAGGTGTATATCAGTATGTAGTGTCTCCACTTTAAAGAGTCCTCTCCTGCTGATGTTCAGGTGTATATCAGTATGTAGTGTCTCTACTTTAAAGAGTCCTCTCCTGCTGATGTTCAGGTGTATATCAGTATGTAGTGTCTCTACTTTAAAGAGTCCTCTCCTGCTGATGTTCAGGTGTATATCAGTATGTAGTGTCTCTACTTTAAAGAGTCCTCTCCTGCTGATGTTCAGGTGTATATCAGTATGTAGTGTCTTGATGCTTTAATGTTCAAAAGGCTCTTTATTTTGCTCTGTTGTGATTGGTCAACCACTTAGAGATGTCCCACCCCTTAGCCTATCACGTACAATGTGTTGGTGCGCTAGCCAATAGCAGTGCTAGTGTTACACAGGAATTACTTTAATGTCAACAGGTCACATATTGCATGCATCAAGCGTAACTCCTCCTCTGATTGGACCACACACACACACACACACACCACACACACACACACACACACACACACACACACACACACACACACACACACACACACACACACACACACACACACACACACACACACACACACACACACACACACACACACACACACACACACACACACTTAGAGGCCCTTTCTAATGAAATAATAAAAAGAAAAAAAGCCTCCTTGTAATGAATAGTAATAACTGCATTAAGATTAATGAGCGTGGCGTGTAAAGAATAATTGCATCTGTCGAAAGATAAAAAATACATGAGCTGTGGCGTTTGGGGTGAGTGTGTGTGTGTGTGTGTGTGTGTGTGTGTGTGTGTGTGTGTGTGTGTGTGTGAAATGAAGTTGGGCTGCAGCCAAAGGACCGTCCTCCGCCGGACCTGCAGTCATCCATTGTAGAAACGAAGGGGGGGAGATGTGACCTTGGACACTAACAGCAAGAAGTGCAGTGACAAACAGGATACTGTAGACCACACACACACACACACACACACACACACACACACACACACACACACACACACACACACACACACACACACACACACACACACAGATATGCTCGGTCACAGAAATACTCTCTGTTTGGCTGCGGACAGAGAAGTGTGTGTGTGTGGTCTGGTATTACTATACTTGTGGGGACCTACATCTGTCACGTGTGGGGACTCACCTCCCTTATGGGGACACATTGGAGGTCCCCATAAGGGGGATCAATAATTTTAGGGTGAAGACTTGGTTAGGGTAAGGATTAGGGTTAGGGTAAGGGTAAGGTTAGGATAAGTCTCCAGGAAATGCATGTAAGTCAATGTAATGTCCCCTGAAGTGATGTATACATGGTGTGTGTGTGTGTGTGTGTGTGTGTGTGTGTGTTGTAAATGTAATCAAACTTCACATGAAGAGAGTGCCTGTAACAGTGCCTTCCTCTAAAGGTGAGTGTACTTCTTGTAGGTTTCCGTGGTCTGCAAAGCGCCTCCATCGGACTCCTTTGTCGACTTCCTGAATGAAGTCCCATCAGGCGAGTCGTCCAGCTCAGTGAAGTCATTCAGGCCCTTTTATAACAGACCCTCTTTGCTGTGAGGTCAAACCTGGTCACCTGATGCAACTACAATGAAACAGAAGTGACTTCGAAGCTGCATCACTAGAGGTCACTCAGCCTGACAGCGTCCTTTCCCCCAATCGGACTCTTTGTTCTGGAGCACAGCAACTCCTCGTTGACTATTCTCCACTTGTTACAGAGCATTTCCCGCCAGGCGCTGCTGGGCTGGAATTTAGGACGTCCATATAAAATCTATAGGTCAGAAAATCAAACTGAATACATCTTCAAAGAGACGGTATTTCTTATCAAGGAAATAACTCCATTCAAAGTGTGTGTGTAAGTGTGTGTATATGTGTGTGTGTGCTGGTGCAATATCAAGCAGGCGACTTCAAGGAAAAATGGAGACCTTTAAAAGTCACTCGCTCTTTTCTCTGACGCAGACTTTTATCTTGTCTTCATTGAATCTGTAAACAGCGTCTCTCGGCTCCACAAGTGTTGCTCTGATCGCTCGGAGAGGCTCTCGCGACACAGAGCGACGCGTTCACGCTTCATTCTGTCCCTGATCGTATGTGCAGGATACCTCTCCAACTATATACCGTGTTTTTCTATGCTTTTTATTTATTATTGTGTTTTTTATAATTAATAACGCGTGCATACTTGGTTATTTTGCACCGTACTTCTGCGGTGTGATCAGAATCAGAAAGGTAGGTGGACCCAGACCAGGAATTCCACTTGGTGCGTACATTAAAACATTATAATTAATAACACAGATAGAAAACTATTTGAAGAAAACTACAATAACATTAAAACATATCGTAGAAAAATAGCAGTATTTACGTTGAAGACAAAACAAATCTTTACTTCATCTTGGTCTCTGTTCATAAAAATATATATTTTATTCTCGAATTACAGAATCCAATGTTCGCTTTAACTTCTCTATTTTTACTCCAATATCTGTATTTTATTGTTTATTTCTTTATATTAGAACAATATTTACATTGAACATGGTTTTATTACAATTCAGATTTTGGCCACTTTATGATGTCATAACGATGTGTTGTCTTGAGTAACCATTAGCCAATCAGCAACCAAGGTAACCCCCCCCCCCCCCCCCCCCTTATCACCTGAACCTCCTTGTTACGTGCCAGGCAGGCTGTACATGTGTGGTTTTCTTTCCCTCCTGTGTTTCTCTCTTCTCCCTGTCTTCTGCACAGCTAATCAGCAGCTGATCGGTATCTGCCTGTGCACCTGAGTCTGATGGCTGATTGGATCCTCTCACCCTCAGCTGGCCTATCAGCAACCAGGGCCGACCATAAAGGAGGCACCCAGGAAGTCTTCTCTCTCTCACTCTGGGCCTGTTGCTGAGGAAGGAACACGGCTGTGTTTAGCAACTAAAGCTATTTTGAATAATCTGAACTTTGTTAATGTGTGTGTGTTGAGAGGTGGAGGAGTTAGGTAAGTCTGGGGTACCCTGTACATTTCTCACCACCGAGCTAACTATTGTTTAGACACACTAGGTAAGCGGATTGTTGCCACCCCCTGTATATTGTTTTGTCAAATTCTTTGTAGTTAGTTAGTGAGGGTTTTTGTTTGAGTTTGGTTTCAAAGGATAGTTGTAGAGATAGGCCTGGTTTTGTTATGCTTGTTTCTTTTGTTTGGCACAATCCTTTGACTCCTCCTCCTCCTCCTCCTCCTCACCAACAGAGTGTTTCAGTTTAATTGTATGATATGATAGGTTACAAGGAATAAACCTTTTGTCAACGTTTACTCTGACTCTCTCATAATTATTGGTTGTACGTTATTGTCTCCAGGTCCCCTAGACCTTAGTGGGGACGTAACAAATGGGGGCTCGTCCGGGATATCAATTTTCCTGAAATAAAAACAACCAATAATTGAGAAGTTATTGTAGGTGTTGTACATTGGCTGAAAAATGGGTTTTGACTTACAGGACTTTATTGAAAGTCCAAGTGTTGATACGTTGTATTCCTGTCGCAAAGATGACATGTTATGTATTGCAGCTCACTTTAACATTTCAGTAGACAAGTATAAAGTAAAAAAAGAGATAAGAGAGAAAATCCTGCAAAAACTAGAGGAGTTAAAGATTCTTGAAATCCCAAGCATGTCAACTCAGCCTAGGGCTGACGTGTCTATTGAAGATAATAGGGAAAGAGTATTGGCTACACCTAGAGTTGACAAGTTTAGTCCTGAAGCTCCTGCAACACTTCCTAGGTTTGAGGCTTTCTCTCCGGGTAGCTTAGGTGCAAGTAGTGATGCCAAACTAAAAGTTCGTCTTGTCCGTCTTCAGATGGAAGGCCAGGAAAAGGAGCGTAGAGCGGACTATGAACACAGGCTGCAGATTCGCAAGTTAGAGATAGAAGCTGAGAAAGAAATCACGTTAAAGCGGCTTGAAGTTGATGCCCTGAGAATCTCTTCAGAGCAGACATTTGAGAGGTCAAGACCTTCACATACAGTCTCTCATACAAAGAGTTTTGATGTTAGTAAAAATATTGCTTTAGTGCCAACTTTTAGAGAGTCAGAGGTTGACTCATATTTTTGTGCTTTTGAAAGAATTGCTACCGCACTAGTCTGGCCTAAAGACATGTGGCCAATCCTACTTCAGTGCAAATTAGTAGGTAAGGCTCAGGAAGTGGTATCTTCACTTTCTTTGGAAGAAAGCTTGCAGTACGAAGTGCTTAAAGAGTCGATATTGCGTGCTTATGAGCTTGTGCCGGAGGCCTACAGACAAAAGTTCAGAAACCATAAAAAGTCTGCTACGCAGACATTTGTTGAGTTTGCGCGAGAGAAGGGCATTCTCTTTGATAAATGGTGTGCGGCTAATGAAGTGAAGGATCATTTTGAGAGTCTTCGTCAGTTACTTCTCTTGGAAGATTTTAAGAATTCTTTGCCTGAAAGGATGGTGATATTCTTAAATGAACAAAAGGTCACTTCACTGGCTAAGGCAGCTGTTTTAGCGGATGAATTTATGCTCACTCACAAGACTGTGTTTTCTTCACCCTTGCGCCCAGATAGAGTTTCAATATCACAAACCGGAAGACCTGATCTTGGCCCAACAACTTTTGAAAGGTCTAGAGGACCACCATCACCTCCACGGGGGCCCCGTGAGTGTAACTACTGCCATAAAACAGGACACCTTATTTCAGGGTGTCATTTCTTAAAGCGTAAACAACAATTTTCGCAACGCTTTCAAACGCCAAAAGGCATGGGACTCATTAAAGGAGTTTCCCTATCAGACATAGAAATGTCCCAGGAAGATGATGTACCTGATCCCTGTTTCAAACCCTTTATTTCCAAGGGCTTTGTTTCTTTAACAGGGGATCCTAAAGACCAGCTGCCAGTACAGGTACTTAGGGACACAGGAGGTTCTCAGTCCATTATTAGAGAAGGCATCTTACCTTTAACCTCCAGATCATCATGTGGATCAAGTGCTGTTGTTCAAGGGGTAGGCATGACACTAGTTGCGGCTCCTTTGCACAATGTTTATATTCACTCATCTCTTGTCAAAGGATTCTTTAAAGTAGCTGTCCTCCCTGCCTTGCCCATCAAAGGTGTTGATTTCATCCTCAGTAATGACTTGGCTGGGGCAAAGTTAAGCCAGTACCTGAGGTCATTGATTCTCCTGATCTAAGTTTAGACGCAGAGAAATCAGCTGAAGTACCTCCCGAAATCTTTCCTGCTTGTGTTGTTACAAGGGCACAGTCAAAGAAATACGGAGAGGACTTGTCTGATTCTTTTCTTGCTACAGGGCAGTTTCTTGAAGACATGACAGTGTCGGACCGACTGCCAGAGGAGGCCCGGTCTGCTGGTGCTGGATCACCCAGTAACCGCTCAGAGCTTGTACAACTGCCTGCCACTCGGGAAGAATTCATGGCAGCCCAGTTAAGTGATGAAACACTTTCTAAATGTCTCTCTTCTGTTATCAGTCACGAAGAGGTCAAGTCAAAGAAGATGGCCTACATTATGGAAGATCACCTATTAATGCGTCGCTGGATTAGTGATGCCTGTGAGGAGTCAGACTCCTTAGCAATTTATCAAGTTGTCGTGCCAACAACCTATCGTTCTCAGGTGATGTCCTTGGCTCATGATCATCCATGGTCAGGTCACATGGGGGTAACAAAAACATATCAAAGAGTTTTAAAACACTTCTTTTGGCCAGGACTTAAGTCTGATGTAGTTCTTTATTGTCGAACATGTCATGTGTGCCAAGTTGTTGGTAAACCGAATCAGGTGATTCTCCCTGCTCCTCTCATTCCTATTCCGGTAATGGGAGAGCCATTTGAAAGGGTGATTGTGGATTGTGTGGGACCCTTACCTAAAACTAAAACTGGAAACCAGTTTCTCTTAACTGTCATGTGTGCTTCCACTAGATTCCCAGAAGCCATCCCACTACGGAAAATTACTGCCCCGGTCATCACCAAGGCACTTCTGAAGTTTTTCTCCATGTTTGGTCTACCGAAGGTAGTTCAAACAGACCAAGGTACCAACTTCATGTCTAAAGTGTTTGCCCGGGTACTTGACACCTTAGGTATCAAGCATGTGACATCCAGCCCGTATCATCCTGAAAGTCAGGGGGCATTAGAGAGGTTTCACCAGACTATGAAATGCATGTTAAGAAAACATTGCCATGAGTCTCATAAAGATTGGGATGACGGTGTTCCTTTAGTGTTATTTGCTGCCCGTGAAGCTGTTCAGGAGTCTCTAGGTTTTAGTCCTGCTGAGCTAGTGTTTGGACATGAGGTCAGAGGTCCTTTAAGAGTTCTTAAAGAGCATTTGATCATGCCCACGAAAACAGTTTGCAGTATCCCGGAGTATGTCGCCAAACTTAAGGATCGTCTAAATCGTGCTTGCTCCTTGGCTAGGGAAGCTTTGACCTCTACCCAGGGGAACATGAAGAAACGCTACGACCAGAAGGCGGTAGCACGCTTGTTTCAGCCAGGTGACAAGGTGTTGGTTCTATTGCCTGTACCTGGTTCTGCTCTGTCTACTACATTTGCTGGTCCTTATGTTGTAGATAAGAAGCTCGGTGAAACAAACTACGTCATTCAAACACCTGACCGCAGACGTCCTACCAGAGTGTGTCATATCAACATGCTGAAGAAGTACTGCACCAGGGAAGACCAAAGTGAGTCTTCTAAAGCTCACCAGGTGGAGACAACCGTCTCTCCTATGGCTTCAGTTTCAAAGGTGAGCTCAAATGAGGATGAGGATGAGTTGGTGATGCGCAGTGCAACACCACAGGGGGCAAGACTAAGCAATACTGAGGTATTAGCTGATTTGCCCAATTACTTGTCTCATCTTCCTGATATCCAAGGAAGTGATATACAGAAACTGATATTTGACTTTGCATGTCTTTTTAATGACACTCCCTCACAAACTTCTGTCCTAGCTCATGATGTGGTTTTGACCAACCCTTCGCCCATCAAACAGCGGGCGTACAGAGTTAACCCAGTTAAGAGAGAGGTTATAAAAAGGGGTCCGATAATGTTCTTGCCGATGCACTATCTCGTGCTATGTAAATAGAATGTTCATTGTAAGGGCCAAACATACTGTTTGGATTTATATGTGTGGGGGTGTTACGTGCCAGGCAGGCTGTACATGTGTGGTTTTCTTTCCCTCCTGTGTTTCTCTCTTCTCCCTGTCTTCTGCACAGCTAATCAGCAGCTGATCGGTATCTGCCTGTGCACCTGAGTCTGATGGCTGATTGGATCCTCTCACCCTCAGCTGGCCTATCAGCAACCAGGGCCGACCATAAAGGAGGCACCCAGGAAGTCTTCTCTCTCTCACTCTGGGCCTGTTGCTGAGGAAGGAACACGGCTGTGTTTAGCAACTAAAGCTATTTTGAATAATCTGAACTTTGTTAATGTGTGTGTGTTGAGAGGTGGAGGAGTTAGGTAAGTCTGGGGTACCCTGTACATTTCTCACCACCGAGCTAACTATTGTTTAGACACACTAGGTAAGCGGATTGTTGCCACCCCTGTATATTGTTTTGTCAAATTCTTTGTAGTTAGTTAGTGAGGGTTTTTGTTTGAGTTTGGTTTCAAAGGATAGTTGTAGAGATAGGCCTGGTTTTGTTATGCTTGTTTCTTTTGTTTGGCACAATCCTTTGACTCCTCCTCCTCCTCACCAACAGAGTGTTTCTGTTTAATTGTATGATATGATAGGTTACAAGGAATAAACCTTTTGTCAACGTTTACTCTGACTCTCTCATAATTATTGGTTGTACGTTATTGTCTCCAGGTCCCCTAGACCTTAGTGGGGACGTAACACTCCTCTAGAGCTCCATTGAGTTATTTGTAACCAAGTGTCTCTCAGAGGGGCGTGGGGAGGGGCTCCTTATTTTCATCTAAAGTAACAGACAGAGAATCAGCACTTTGGAAACAGGGCTGAAACAGAGGGGATTATGGGTAATGCTGCAATGATCTGGTGTTTCAGCCAATCAGAGACGGGCTCTGTGTATATCTGAGACCTGTGATGTATTGATGGAAAACAGTACAATAGGGACCTCTAAGTAACTGCCCTGTGTGGAATAAATAAATGTGCATTCATTGTAATAATAATGTACATTTCCCCGTTGTGGGACAAATGAAGGAATTCAGATTCTGACACACCCTCTCCAACTTCACCGTGCTCCTCACCCCTCTTTCTCCCCCCCTTGCCTCCCCATTGGCCTCATCAGACCCTGTGCAGCAGACTTCAGTTGGATTTTAATTGGCCCTCCACAATCAGCGGTGGCTCCTGCAGGATGCGTGGCTCCGCGGCTCGGCGTTTTGAAGTGGCCTCATGCAGAGTTTTGGAAACCAGTCTGAGAGCGCAGACTTTGAAAAATAGATAAGAGCCGCAGGGTACGGGCGCACACTTTCTTAAAGTTTGTGTGTGTTCATATATACATGGAATGTCACCGTGTGTATAGAGGGGTCCGGAGGGGGGGGGAGGTTTGATGGGGTGGTCTTCAAGGATTGCTTTATATATCGTAGGACTGTGTGCACATTTTTACTTCTCTATGTCTGTATATATTTATTCTAAAAAGAACAAGCATCACAACAAAAATGTTAGTTATATTTATACAAAGTTAATTATTATTTATTTTATTCATAATATATTGATATTACATTTTATATTACATGTATCTTTTTTTTTTTTTTTTAAATCCAATTTTTACTTTTTACTTAATTTTACTTTAATTGTTTTTTAAATTAAACACGGAGTAACTGTTTTGCTCGAACTTCTCTGTGTTTATGAAAATAGAAACACATTTCTATTTTTGCAAACAACTTTTTCAAAAGGTTATGTTGTGTGACTTCCAGTCTTTAAATATATGTTTTCTAGTAAGGACTATGGCTTTCAACCGAGATGTTTGAGCATGGGACGGGAGTCATACGGTAAGCTCCAGAAACATTTCAATAAAGTTGCTTGAAATGCATTCAATTACCGGAAAGCCCCCAAAAACTGCAATAATGTACCAACATTTGATGTAAACGGGTGACGGAAGGTTGAGGGTGTGTGTGTGTATGTGTGTGTGTGTGTGTGTGTGTGTATATGTGTGTGTGTGTGTGTGTGTGTGTGTGTGTGTCTGTGTGTGTATCTCTGTGTGTGTGTGTGTGTGTGTATCTGTGTGTGTGTGTGTGTGTGTGTGTGTGGCATAGCATTACTATACTTGTGGGGACCTAAATCTGTTTACACTGTCACGTGTGGGGACTCACCTCCCTTATGGGGACATAAGGGGGATCATTAATTTTAGGGTGAAGACGTGGTTAGGTTAGGGTTAGGTTTAGGGTTAGGCATGTGTTGGTTATGGCTAAGGTTAGGATAAGTCTCCAGGAAATGCATGTAAGTCAATGTAATGTCCCCTGAAGTGATGTATGCATGGTATGTGTGTGTGTGTGTGTGTGTGTGTGTGTATCTGTGTGGGTGTGTGTGTGTGTGTGTGTGTGTGTGTCAGTGTGTGTGTTTATGCTGCTGTTGTTTGTGCACACACACATGTCGTGTGTTAGTGGGGACTCACCCGGGGCCTCGATCAGCTGTTTGTAGATTCCCAGGAACGCCGACTCGGCCTCTTTGCTGCGCTTGTTCAGAGCAACCACCTGCAGAGAAGAGAAGAAGAAGAAAGAAGACATTTAGGTAAACATGGACTCTTATAATCCTGCATGCATTTCACTCCACAACATATTTACATCTCAGGCATTACATTGACTTTTACACGGAGCAGGAAACATTGGAAATATGAAATTGCCGAAGACGAATCGATAGCAATGAGAGCAAAGGACGGACTCCGATATCTCCGATCACTGAGACGGGTGTATGAGCTGCAGCTTCAGTATGAGCTGCAGCTTCAGTATGAGCTGCAGCTTCAGTGTTTAGGACAGAGACATACTGCGGGATTCATACGGCCCACGCAGACATGGATGAATGTATTGATGATATGTATTGATTACTATCAGACAGACAGCTATGGGATATGTGAACTGAGCTGTTTATAATCAACCAACTAACATATTATTTACAAACACACAGGCTGACACATTTAGAGGTTTGTGGACTTTGAAAATGGCAGAAATATTCATGTGTAACGATGAAAACAAGATGCTTCCTGACTGATTTAAGAAGTTGCACCAGATGAGAGCAAACAAAGGTTTTAATAAATACATGTCAGAAATAAAATAAAATGTTAAAAAATATATTTTTCAAGAAAACCAAAATAATAATAAAAATGTATAAATTATATACAATTAAATAATCTTAACTAAAACAAATTAAATAATATAAAATAATCTAATTAACTAATTTTAACTCAACCAAAAAATGTACCATATTTGTTTTATTTAAGAAAAGAAAATTAAATAATAAAAAATGTATATAACAACATTTAATTAAATTAAAAAGACAATTTCCAAAGCTGTTGGAACACAATTCAATCCTAATACTTTGTTTATATCTAAGCTCTGACAACAAAAACAGGCTTAAAACTAGTTCAACTTCCTTTTTTTCTGTCCGGTTATCGTTGTGAGGCGTGCAGGCGGAGGCTCGGCAGAGACAGAAGCCTGCTATCCTCCACTCAGCGGGGGAGGCAAACCAATTAACGATTCATTAGGAGGGACAGAGAGAGCGAATTAGCCGCCACCTGGCCCCATGGAGAGGCACCTGCACCAGTGGGCATGTGGGTTGCTCTGCGCGGGCTAATGCTAACACCTCAGGCCTGAGAGAGAGTCAGAGGACGAGCTGCCTCCGTGTCCTACATTACACTCAGCTTTTATCCAAAGAGACGCACAATGAGGGCATTCAACCATGAAGATACAAGTAGAACAGCAACAAAAAAACTGCAAGTACATTAGCTTTAAATAGAGCGCTGCAGGAATCCTTACACACCCTTCAAGGAGTCAGCACTTTAGCACTTCCTGTTCCCTGGTAGGTGGTTAACACAAGCTGAAGACATTTTTAGAAGAAGAGTGTCTTACAAGTTTCTAAATGAGACGACTATCTAAACGTCTTCATGGCCAACATTAGCCTCCTTTAGCTTAGCGGTGGTGACGTGAAGTCATGTGACCGTGCTGTGGTTCCTTTATAGCCCAACATTAGCCGCCTTTAGCTTAGCGGTGGTGACGTGAAGTCATGTGACCGTGCTGTAGTTCCTTTATAGCCCAACATTAGCCTCTTTTAGCTTAGCGGTGGTGACGTGAAGTCATGTGACCGTGCTGTGGTTCCTTTATAGCCCAACATTAGCCGCCTTTAGCTTAGCGGTGGTGACGTGAAGTCATGTGACCGTGCTGTAGTTCCTTTATAGCCCAACATTAGCCTCTTTTAGCTTAGCGGTGGTGACGTGAAGTCATGTGACCGTGCTGTAGTTCCTTTATAGCCCAACATTAGCCGCCTTTAGCTTAGCGGTGGTGACGTGAAGTCATGTGACCGTGCTGTCGTTCCTTTATAGCCCAACATTAGCCTCCTTGAGCTTAGCGGTGGTGACGTGAAGTCATGTGACCGTGCTGTAGTTCCTTTATAGCCCAACATTAGCCACCTTTAGCTTAGCGGTGGTGACGTGAGTCATGTGACCGTGCTGTAGTTCCTTTATAGCCCAACATTAGCCGCCTTTAGCTTAGCGGTGGTGACGTGAAGTCATGTGACCGTGCTGTCGTTCCTTATAGCCCAACATTAGCCTCCTTGAGCTTAGCGGTGGTGACGTGAAGTCATGTGACCGTGCTGTAGTTCCTTTATAGCCCAACATTAGCCACCTTTAGCTTAGCGGTGGTGACGTGAAGTCATGTGACCGTGCTGTAGTTCCTTTATAGCCCAACATTAGCCTCCTTTAGCTTAGCGGTGGTGACGTGAAGTCATGTGACCGTGCTGTAGTTCCTTTGTAGCCCAACATTAGCCGCCTTTAGCTTAGCGGTGGTGACGTGAAGTCATGTGACCGTGCTGTAGTTCCTTTATAGCCCAACATTAGCCTCCTTTAGCTTAGCGGTGGTGACGTGAAGTCATGTGACCGTGCTGTAGTTCCTTTGTAGCCCAACATTAGCCGCCTTTAGCTTAGCGGTGGTGACGTGAAGTCATGTGACCGTGCTGTAGTTCCTTTATAGCCCAACATTAGCCTCCTTTAGCTTAGTGGTGGTGACGTGAAGTCATGTGACTGTGCTGTAGTTCCTTTATAGCCCAACATTAGCCACCTTTAGCTTAGCGGTGGTGACGTGAAGTCATGTGACCGTGCTGTAGTTCCTTTATAGCCCAACATTAGCCGCCTTTAGCTTAGCGGTGGTGACGTGAAGTCATGTGACCGTGCTGTCGTTCCTTTATAGCCCAACATTAGCTTTTTACTTAACAAATCACAAATTGAAAGTATCATAAACGTCTGTTTGACACAGAGGTTATATGCTGCATAATCCAAATAAATAACGTTGGCTTTTTGTCGAGGGAACCAGGGAGATGCTGCCTGCAGGGTCCTCAAAAATACGACATCATAGAACAAGAAATAGAACTTTTTATTTATTTAATGCTCATTTGAAAAAGGTGGGTATTTTAGTCCACGACAAAAACATGCAGTTGTGACATAAAACATATTTGATGTTGATTATTTCAGTCATTTCCAGTGTCAACATTTAATAGGAATTATGCAAAAATAATGAATTATGTAACAATATGTTAAAGACGGCAGAATAGGTCACTATTTCAAAAATAATGAATTATTATTGTTTAATACTCCTTTTATGTTTGTTGGTGGTCACATGACGTCGTCCTTGTTATAATTGCACATCTGAGTGCTTCCACAAGCAATCAGACGAAAGCAACTTTAAATCTTGTTTTAATCTTGGGGATAAGTATTTTAGCCCGAACAAAAACACTTAAAATGATAAATCAACTGAAGAAACAAAGTCCAAAATGGCCAATTAGGCTGCAGCAGGCCGCTCATCATTTGTGTGACTCCACTTGAGAAACGTTGGCTTTGCAGAGACATCACGAGAATGATGGTGGTTGGTGTGTTGGGGCTGTTTAGCCGGGTTATAAATAAGGTGTGTGGGAAACAGCAAAGGGACCTGAGAGCCTTTGATTGACTGGAAATGGCTGGCGTCGTTCCCCCGGGGAGAAATAACGACAGCGTCATGTTTAAAGAAATATCATAAAGATCAAGCAAATCACTCCCACTCGCAGCCGCTCAGAGGAGTTCGTGGGGAATTGAAAAGGCTGGAGCCGAATCGATACAGATGCAATAGTGTGCAGCTCTCAGCCTCCGCCTGCTACGCTGTGCTGTTGTTTCCCTCAGCGAAACCCCCCATTGAACCCCCCGAATCCAACCTCTTCTCTCCGTGCCGGACGTGACGTTAGCGTTGGCATGTTGCTTCACAAACTGTGAAAATGTGTGAAGCACGGCAGCAACGCAATCTGGGTTTCTGTGTGTGTGTACGGTTTGCTTTTTACTCGCCGCTGGAGGATTAGTAATTGAGTTTACTTTGTTTTCACTAGGAGCAAATTAGTGTCACTACAAAAGCTGGAGGAAGTACACGGATCATGCTTTGGGATAATTTAAAAAAGGGTTGCAGAAACCAAACGCTGCAAGAAGCTCGAAACACAACGGAGACCAGGGGACACTAAAGAGCAACGCACACAGCTGGGAGACCAGGGGACACTAAAGAGTGACGCACACAGCTGGGAGACCAGGGGACACTAAAGAGTGACGCACACAGCTGGGAGACCAGGGGACACTAAAGAGTGACGCACACAGCTGGAGACCAGGGGACACTAAAGAGTGACGCACACAGCTGGGAGACCAGGGGACACTAAAGAGTGACGCACACAGCTGGAGACCAGGGGACACTAAAGAGTGACGCACACAGCTTGGAGGACCAGGGGACACTAAAGAGTGACGCACACAGCTGGAGACCAGGGGACACTAAAGAGTGACGCACACAGCTGGAGACCAGGGGGACACTAAAGAGTGACGCACACAGCTGGGAGACCAGGGGACACTAAAGAGTGACGCACACAGCTGGGAGACCAGGGGACACTAAAGAGTGACGCACACAGCTTGGAGACCAGGGGACACTAAAGAGTGACGCACACAGCTGGAGACCAGGGGACACTAAAGAGTGACGCACACAGCTGGGAGACCAGGGGACACTAAAGAGTGACGCACACAGCTGGGAGACCAGGGGACACTAAAGAGTGACGCACACAGCTGGGAGACCAGGGGACACTAAAGAGTGACGCACACAGCTGGGAGACCAGGGGACACTAAAGAGTGACGCACACAGCTGGGAGACCAGGGGACACTAAAAAGTGACGCACACAGCTGGGAGACCAGGGGACACTAAAGAGTGACGCACACAGCTGGGAGACCAGGGGACACTAAAGAGTGACGCACACAGCTGGGAGACCAGGGGACACTAAAGAGTGACGCACACAGCTTGGAGACCAGGGGACACTAAAGAGTGACGCACACAGCTGGGAGACCATGGGACACTAAAGAGTGACGCACACAGCTGGGAGACCATGGGACACTAAAGAGTGACGCACACAGCTGGAGACAGGGGACACTAAAGAGTGACGCACACAGCTGGGAGACCCAGGGACAATAAAGAGTGACGCCACACAGCTGGGAGACCAGGGACACTAAAGAGTGACGCACACAGCGTTTTTTCGACACCTGTCGGCCACCTATGTCTCAGCTGTAATCTACATCGTCCATATGAGAAGAAAACATGACAAGAAGAGACGATCACAAGTGTTATCTTTAAGCGGGAAACCCCGCCCTGCTTTTCATCCCACGGGCTATCGGACAGAAAGAACATCCAGAACATTCTTCTGTTGCAACTTACAAACTATTTATCTAATATATCATATTCCAGTTACTTGCATATAGGCTCTCCTTGCACTATTTATATCTATTTATTTACTTGTACTATTGTATCTGTGTTATTGTTGTTGCTCTGTGGAGGAGCCTGTTGCTCTGTGGGAGGAGCCAGTTGCTCTGTGGGAGGAGCCTGTTGCACTGTGGGAGGAACCTGTTGCTCTGTGGGAGGAGCCTGTTGCTCTGTGGGAGGAGCCTGTGACTGTAGCTTCTGCGCACAATAAAAGCCTTGAATCTTGAATCCTACACTCGATCTACATGAGTCAGTACAGCAGGGTCCCTGAACCCACCACTCCTCTACCTCCTCTGAAGCATGGATATATAAACATGAAGTGAGTGTGCAGACTGTGTAAAGAGACCCTGTGAAGCAGCAGAGACAGCGAGGGTCTCCTGGTCCTCCATCATCCTTTAACGAGAGAACACGGAGATTACCTCCACAATCACACCATTAACCTGCCTGCAGACACCGGCACACACATCAATCACACGCCTGACGCCCCGCTACGCTACACACACACACACACACACACACACACACACACACACACACACACACACACACACACACACACACACACACACACACACACACACACACACACACACACACACACACACACACACACACACACACACACACACACACACACACACAGCTATGATCAAAGCACGCTGAGGTGTCGTGCCTAATACGGGCTGAGCAGGGAGTCATCTTCATCTTCATGCTAATTGCTAATCTCTTTCAGGGTCTCACGCTAACACGCAGTGGGGGAAAGTACATGTACTCAAGTACTGTATATAATGTTGAGGTACTTGGAGCCTACTTTGGTCGTGTATTTCTATTTAAAAAGCTACTTCATATTTCCACCTCACTACATTTTTTAAAGTAAACCGACACCAGTCGTGAAAGAAGTACTGAGATCTTGTATTGAGGTAACAATAGCAGTAATCGTTTTAAATATCTATCTATCTATCTATCCCATCCATCATCCATCCCCATCCATCTATCCATCCATCCATCCATCCATCTATCTATCCATCCATCCATCCATCCATCTATCTATCTATCTATCCATCCATCCATCTATCTATCTATCCATCCATCCATCTCTCTATCCATCTATCCCTCCATCCATCTATCTATCTATCTATCTATCTATCTATCTAGCCATCCATCCATCCATCCATCCATCTATCGATCTATCCATCTATCTATCTATCCATCCATCTATCCATCCGTCCATCCATCCACTATCCATCCATCCATCTATCCATCCATCCCGTCTATCTATCCATCCTCCATCCATCCATCCATCTATCTATCTATCTATCCATCCATCCATCTATGCCATCTATCCATCTATCCATCTATCTATCCATCCATCCATCTATCTATCTATCTATCTATCCATCTATCCATCTATCTATCTATCTCCATCTATCCATCTATCTATCTATCCATCCATCCATCCATCCATCCATCTATCTATATATCTATCTATCTATCTATCTATCTATCTATCTATCTATCTATCCCATCCACCATCCATCCATCCATCCATCCATCCATCCATCCATCCATCCATACCATCCATCCATCCATCAGCTCTATCTATCTAGCCATCCATCCATCTATCCATATATCCATATATCCATCTATCTATCTATCTATTCATCTATCATCTATCATTTATATACTGATGGGTAACTTAAAGGGGACCTATCATGCAAAATGCACCTTTGTACGTCTTTTATACATGAATATGTGTCCTCGGTGTTCCAGGGAACTCACCAAGTGTCAGAAAACACAACCCTCTCTATTTTCCTCCTTCGCCAAATCTCTAAAAAAGGGGCTGCAACGGATCTGAAAAAAAACGGATCCACATTCCAATACTTTTCTACGTCACAAAGAAGTGCTCCGCTTATTGGTCAACTCTCCACCTATCAGGGGAATGAGCCACGGCCACGTGCATTGCCAAACCTCTCATTCGCATATAGGCTATCGGCAGGCTAAATAATCAACACCCCAGTCACATCTGTGTTTTTTGCCTGCTCTTGCCAGGATGTCTAAGCCAGTTAAACGTTGTGCTGTTGTTGGCTGTAAGACTCGGGACAGGGGACTGCATGCAATGCCATCAGTGGAAAAAGAAATGAATCTGTGGCTAGACTTCATTTACAAGGGACATGTGCCAGAAGACCACGGAAGATTTCTGTTTGTGTGTTCCAAACATTTTACCACGGACATGTTTATGAACTTCTCTCAAGTCCAACACGGATATGCCTCCAAACTAATGCTAAACCCGGGATCAATACCAACCATCCGGGACCAGGCCAGTGAGGACACATCCAATTTTGAAGCTGTAAGTTTTTATTTAGCGGTGTTTTTCCTGATAAAGCTATCTCTAGCTTGTAGCATGTAGCATGTAGCTTCGCCGCATCAATGTCGCCTCAAACCCAAATAGTAATCGGTTAGGTGTTTATATATTTTTGTAGCATTTTATTTTGTACGCTCCGCAGTCTTTGCTTTGTCATTTGAATTATCAGGCATTTGCTAACATGTTCAGACATACTGCCGTAATGGCGATCTGTGTGAAGGCTGTAAAGCCACGCCCTAGGCGATAACACAAGTATTTATTTCTCCTATTTATTAGTATTTTGTATCCTCTACAATCATATTGAGTAAGTTATAATAACAAACGTAATCTTCTGTAGGCAAGTGCCGTTTTTTCCAGCGTTATATGTAAACGCTTTTGTGATTGTAGTCTGTAAGAACGATCAGATATCATCGATCTGTAAGCTAAGCTACGCTAAGCTACGCTACGCTACGCTAATGAGACATGCCGTGTTTTGCAGCGTTATATGTAAAAGCTTTTGTGTGTTTACTTGTTTGCGCACATGAATATAAATGGGGGTGTGTTAGGATACAACACTGTATGTATGCGAGGGGGGGGAACACACCACGAGTAAAACTGAGCTAAAGCCCCGTCGGTCTGTTGTTGTTGACAAGGCCTTACCTCTAGCAACAGGCTAATTAGTGGCTAGCACTCATTACAGTCAGTCTACTGAGCTCAGCCCCTCTCCAACACATCATCTGTATTGAGTCAGAAACACAGCATGCACGTTACGGTTCAAAACTAACTCAGATTGGAAAAGGCTAAGCTAAGAGCTTTGCTAAATAGAGAGTTTTGCTAAGAAGTTTCAGTTGTTTACATGCATATACTAATCTAAACCACATTTTTTGTTGTGCTTTTTTTACATTGCACAGCCCTACGTGGCCAACTTGATGGACCCTCATCTTCGACCAAGTCCTTGTGGACCCTGCACCATTATGAGCGACCTGACAGGGAGGAGGTCATCGCCGGGTATGCTACAACGGTTCAATTTGGCTGCTGTCTGAACCCAACATCGACATTTCACGGATCAGGAAACTCCCTGCGTATCCTGAGGACAACGCAGGCGGAATCACCACTCTGATCCTGCGTCCAAGGAAGCCCCAGCACCAGCTCACAAAGCTTCTGTAAAAATATTTAGTGTCATTTATACAAAATACAAGTAGGCTACATTTAGTTTTTTTGTATGGGTTTTTTTAACCGTTGATTTTGACAATAAAGTTCCAAGTTGATATCAAATGTGTCGTGATTATTCATGTTTGGATGGGTAAAGAATATTCTGATTTCAAAAGCATAAGGTTGTGTGTGTGGACCTTTTTGTCACACATGGGTGTGTTATGCCATTGCTGTGTAGTATATAATAGTACAATGACGTCGTGGCGCAATTTGCACAAAGAAGTCAATAACTGAGCTTTTAAAAACACATGAAACTACACACATTGCTGACAACTGAGGTGTTGTTGGAGTTATACTTTTTATCATCCTAAGTTATTCAACTTTCCAACGGTTGTTGCAGGATGTTGGAAGAAAAGGACTGTAAACTATTAAACGCAATGAGGCCATTGTATATATGCTGAAAATATGAATGTCTCCCTTTATAAATATATATATATATATCGCTGTTTTTGCGTTACAAACTGTACACATTGCATTCTTGCTAATTAGCCAAATAGGAACGGAATAAGGAGCAAGCATCGTAACAGAGTAAAATAAATAGGGACACAGCTTGTCAGCTAACCATTCAGAAACGTCCTGCTGCAACCGAGATTTTTTGCACCTCCACCCAAAACCTCCGCTGCTGTCAGGGTCAGTTTCGGGATCACATTGATAATATGCTTGAACAATGCATTGCTCTGAGATGACATTTTTATTCGACACTCGTAATCACAGCAAGCATGGTAACGTGACTCTCGCCGGCTCATGCCTGCTCTTCTGCAGGGGGGCGTGGTCAGCTGCTGCTCAGAATTTTCAAAGACGGG
>JAMFTG010002863.1:0-12912 GCA_023974075.1 Chaenocephalus aceratus
TACTTCTACTTTGACTCAAGCCAAGATCTGAGTACTTCTACTTGACTCAAGAACAAGATCTGAGTACTTCTACTTTTACTCAAGTACAATATATGAGTACTACTACAACAGAGTATTCCTACACTCTGGTACCTCTACTTCACTACAAGATCTGAGTACTTCTACTTTCACTACAAGATCTGAGTACTTCTACTTTTACTCAAGTACAAGGTCTGAGTAATTCTACTTTGACTCAAGTACAAGATCTGAGTACTTCTACTTTACTCAAGTACAAGGTCTGAGTACTTCTACTTTTACTCAAGTACAAGATCTGAGTACTTCTACTTTCACTACAGATCTGAGTACTTCTACTTTGACTCAAGTACAAGATCTGAGTACTTCTACTTTGAACTCAAGTACAAGGTCTGAGTGCTTCTACCTTTGACTCAAGAACAAGATCTGAGTACTTCTACTTCACTACAAGATCTGAGTACTTCTACTTTCACTACAAGATCTGAGTACTTGTACTCAAGTACAAGATCTGAGTACTTCTACTTGACTCAAGTACAAGATCTGAGTACTTCTTACTTTTACTAAGTACAAGATCTGAGTACTTCTACTTTGACTCAAGTACAAGATCTGAGTAATTCTACTTTGACTCAAGTACAAGATCTGAGTGCTTCCTACTTTTACTCAAGAACAAGATATATATATATATAATATATGAGTACTACTACTTTACTGTAACAGAGTATTCCTACACTCTGGCTACCTCTACTTTCACTACAAGATCTGAGTACTTCTACTTTCACTACAAGATCTGAGTACTATCTACTTTCACTACAAGATCTGAGTACTTTTTCTCAAGTACAAGGTCTGAGTACTTCTACTTTTACTCAAGTTACAAGATCTGAGTACTTCTACTTTCACTACAAGATCTGAGTACTTCTACTTTGACTCAAGTACAAGATCTGAGTACTTCTACTTTGACTCAAGTACAAGGTCTGAGTGCTTCTACTTTGACTCAAGTACAAGACCTGAATACTTCTACTTTTACTCAAGTACAAGATCTGAGTACTTCTACTTTTACTCAAGAACAAGATCTGAGTACTTCTACTTTCACTACAAGATCTGAGTACTTCTACTTTCACTACAAGATCTGAGTACTTCTACATTTACTCAAGTACAAGATCTGAGTACTTCTACTTTTACTCAAGTGCAAGATCTGAGTACTTCTACTTTTACTCACATACAAGATCTGAGTACTTCTACTTTTCACTACAAGATCTGAGTACTTCTACTTTCACTACAAGATCTGAGTACTTCTACATTTACTCAAGTACAAGATCTGAGTACTTCTACTTTTACTCAAGAACAAGATCTGAGTACTTCTACTTTTACTCAAGTGCAAGATCTGAGTACTTCTACGTTTACTCAAGTACAATATATGAGTACTACTACTTTTACTGTAACAGAGTATTCCTACACTCTGGCACTCTACTTTCACTACAAGATCTGAGTACTTCTACTTTCACTACAAGATCTGAGTACTTTTACTCAAGTACAAGGTCTGAGTACTTCTACTTTTACTCAAGTACAATATCTGAGTACTACTACTTTTACTGTAACAGAGTATTCCTACACTCTGGTACCTCTACTTTCACTACAAGATCTGAGTACTTTTACTCAAGTACAAGATCTGAGTACTTCTACTTTGACTCAAGTACAAGATCTGAGTACTTCTACTTTTACTAAAGTACAAGATCTGAGTACTTCTACTTTGACTCAAGTACAAGATCTGAGTACTTCTACTTTGACTCAAGTACAAGATCTGAGTGCTTCTACTTTTACTCAAGAACAAGATATATATATATAATATATGAGTACTACTACTTTTACTGTAACAGAGTATTCCTACACTCTGGTACCTCTACTTTCACTAACAAGATCTGAGTACTTCTACTTCACTACAAGATCTGAGTACTTCTACTTTCACTACAAGATCTGAGTACTTTTTCTCAAGTACAAGATCTGAGTACTTCTACTTTTACTCAAGTACAAAATCTGAGTACTTCTACTTTACTCAAGTACAAGATCTGAGTACTTCTACTTTGACTCAAGTACAAGATCTGTGTACTTCTACTTTTACTCAAGTACAATATATGAGTACTACTACTTTTACTCAAGTACAAGATCTGAGTACTTCTACTTTGACTCAAGTACAAGGTCTGAGTACTTTGACTTGTAGCAGAGTATTCTTACACTGGCAGAAAAGGAGACATAAGTAATAGGATGTTTTGTTATTGTTTGACCTGGAAATGAAATATGAGTGTTTTGTAAACTGAGGTCCTAAAAACCTGCTTTTCTGTCCTGCTAACCATCTTCCAACACTTCAATGTGTTCTGGTGAGGTTCATGGCCCTATGTTGGACCCAGATCATCAGCCACACAGAATCACAAGTCATGCAGCCTCGAGAGGAGACAGGAAAAGGACACAGCCAGGGACTTCAAATTGCAACGAGCAAACATTGTAATCTACGTAATAGTCGAGCAAAGCTTCTTTAAAGTATAGACGTCCTTGCAGTTTGGCTTCCTTCCAGCGTAACAAGCGACTTCTCTCTGGATTACCCTGATGTGTGGGAGGAGAAACCTGTTTTCATTTGTCTAATGGCTCCTTCTGCTGAATGCTAATAAGACGATAGTGCTTCCTGCAGCGAAAGCAATTTCCAGAGGCGTTTCCTGCTGCGATGAATCCAACTGCCGCCGAGCTTAAACCGGATATTCCGGATAAACTGCCCACGCGGGTTTAATGAAGCAGTTTCCCTCAGCAGCCAGAAATACATGTGTGACTGTGTGCATCCAGAGAGGCTGCTGTAACGAGCAGAAACACACTGAGGTCATTCAGATAACAAGCTGCTAACAGCGAGGGCCACTCTCACAGCACGGAGACGCGGGAAGCCATTGTTCCGCAGGCGTGACTGTGTGAAGGAGAGACGCAGGGCGGAGAGGAACAATGACCTCTCCCTCAAACTGCTTGAACAAAACACTTTCAAATCGCATCAGTGATCTTCTTAAAGTCGGAGTTTAGTCTATTAGAAACCAGGGGTGGGAAGTAACTAAGTACATTTACTAGTACATTACTGAAGTAGAGATACTTGTACTTTACTTGAGTATTTCCAATTGATGCTACTTTGTACTTCTACTCCACTACAATTCAGAGGTAAATGGTGTACTTGCACTCCACTACATGTATTTACCTTTAGTTACTTTACAGACCTGAGTACTTCTTCTTTTACACAAGTACAATGTATGAGTACTTCTACTTTTACTCAAGTAGATCAGAGTAATTCTACTTTTAATCACGTACAACATCTGAGTACTTCTTCTTTTACTACAAAATCTGAGTACTTCTACTTTTACTACAAGATCAGAGTACTTCTACTTTTACTCAAGTAGATCAGAGTAATTCTACTTTTACTCAAGTACAAACGTCTGAGTACTTCTACTTTTACTCAAGTAGATCTGAGTAATTCTACTTTTAATCACGTACAACATCTGAGTACTTCTACTTTTACTACAAGATCAGAGTACTTCTACTTTTACTCAAGTACAACATCTGAGTACTTCTACTTTTACTACAATATCAGAGTACTTCTACTTTTACTCAAGGACAAGATCTGAGTACTTCTACTTTTACTCAAGTACAAGCTCTGAGTACTTCTACTTTTACTCAAGTACAATATCTGAGTACTTCTACTTTTACTCAAGTACAAGATCTGAGTACTTCTACTTTTACTCAAGTACAAGATCTGAGTACTTCTACTTTTACTACAATATCAGAGTACTTCTACTTTTACTCAAGGACAAGATCTGAGTACTTCTACTTTTACTCAAGTACAAGATCTGAGTACTTCTACTTTTACTCAAGTACAATATCTGAGTACTTCTCCCAGACATATGCATTATTTATATACTTCTTAATTCAATCAGCCTTTTCCTTTTAGAGGACATCTTTTATAATCTAATCCAATGTCTATCATAATTGAATAATACTATTACAAACCGCCTTCAAACCTGCAGGACATGCATGTACTGTAGATATGATAAATACATGATTGTTGCTTCTGCCGACGTTAGATATAATACAAAATATAAATATATTTATTGGAATGAGTTGCACAGCTAATTTTAAATACCTGAATTACACTTCAGACACATTGTTGTTAGTGATTATCTGAAATCAAAAGACAATTACAGAGAAGAAGCGATCAATACACTGCCGTCCTCCACCAATACTCTGCTCAGTCTGTATTTTCTGCAGACAGTGTTTTAATGACTGAATGGTGATGGAGGGTCACAGCAGAGTAAAGTTCACGATGGGACTGAAATCGATCCTCCTGCTGGGAAAACGTGCCGGATATCCAGTCGATTTATGAATAATGACTCAGAGGATCCTGCTTGTTGCATAATATAAATGCATGATGATGGGGTAAAGGTCACGAGGTCGAGAACATCAATATGTCCTTTTCTCATGTAGTTATTAATACAGAAGACAAAGAGGTCATTCTATTTCTTCAGCTCTCAGCGGAGGTTATCATGAGCCAAGAATCAGGGTCAAAGGCTCATGGGTATTTTATCATAATTGCAGTAATAACATGTTAAGTAAGCCTGTGTTTTGACCACCATGACTCTAGTTATATCACCAAAGTATTACTAGTTTATACTAAGGTGAACATGAATATCTGAGCTACATTTTAAGGCAATCTTTCCAATCGTTTTTGAGACATTTCACAAAAAATTTACAAAAATGTGCCTTGTTATTATTTATAACTTGTTGTAATAATGTTAGGGTTTAAATACCAAAGTATTTAATAGAGGGTTGGCTGTTTAAAAGGTTCAGGATGAAAAGTTTTCATTTTGAGATCAAAAATAATACTGACTTCCATTGTCAAAACAAATAAGTAGACGCATGAAGTGAAACAAAAAGCCGAATATAGGCTATGTTCCTCCTACATGTATTCCACTGGAAGTCATACTTGCATAACATGTAGATACTTAAGTATAGTAACATTACTTTAAACGTGTACTTCTTCTTCTTCTTCTTATTTGCTTTAATGGCAAGTCGCAACCAACGTGTACTTAAATCGTGAACAGTATTTTAGTACACGTACTTATTTACATAACCACGACTGCTGCCATGGATTCACTGTATTTCAAGTATCCATCCGCGCAGGCTGCGAAAAGGTCATTTTTCAGCCTCACCGTCGTCTAAAAAAACGATTAATCTCACGTATAAAACATGTATTGTTTCTTCATGTCGAATATTTGTGTTTAATTCAAGAAAAAGGTTAAACGGTGTATCGTCGCTAAATAACATGTTATAGTTCCACCGAAGGACGCAGCGGAAGGACACCACACTGTTTTGTATAAATACCGCTGCGCTGCTCTTTGTTCCTCAGACCAGAAAGCAGCCGGAGCAGATCGTTTACAGCTGGAAAAACACTTGTGTGTAAGTATTTAAAGCCGTTTAGTGTATATTTACCGTGTATAAGCCTATATTTTACCAATGTATATCGTTGTGTTACTAACTATTAATGTGGTAGCCCTCTATATAGCTGTTTAAATCGAATAAATGACGAACGGCCGCTGTGTTTTAGCCCTAGCTGGGGCCTAGAAGGAAAAAAAGAAAACGTCGACGGGCAGAAGGAAATTAATCTAAATCCTGCCTTTTATTCAGTCTGGTAAATCAGTAACAGTAATAGCTATAACGTATTAAAGGCGAGATATATCTCCGACCACAATAACTATACAAAAAAAGACATTTAATGCCGCATCCGGTTACCGTAGCAACATTAGCTTATATTGGCATAGCCGTTAGCTTACCTGTTAGCCCAATCGACCTTTAGTTGAATCACTCGACGTTAGCTTAGCCATTAGCCCAAACGTCTGTCTAGCTAAATGACTCATCGTTAGCTTAGCTGTTTAGCTTAGCTGTTAGCCCGAATGTCTGGTTAGTTGAATGACTCAACGTTAGCTGTTTAGCTTAGCCGTTAGCTGAATTACTCGACGTCATTCTGTTTAAGCTTTTACGTGTATTTTTTAACTAGGTTTCAAACTCGGGTCTATTGTATTTAATTAATGAAGTAGTGTGTGTTGTGTTTTCATAAAATGCTACCACAGTTATAAAAGAGGAACTTATTTAAAAGCCGTTTGGATTAGCTGTAAAATGCCTCGTCACTCTGCTGAAAATGGGGTGTTTTTTCTTTTGAGCTCAGGGAATTTTTTTTACTTTCAATTGATGCCACAAAGGCATACTCTTACATTATAACACTGCATAGTGTTCAAGATTAAATAGATGGATTATTTATCCCAAACTGGGAAATAATTTTGTCAAAGCAACATTTTGAAATACGAATTATTTTTTTATTAAAGAAATTGACATTTGAAAAATCTAAAAAGCAATTAAACATAATCTGAACAATACCTGTATTCAGAGGAATATCTAAAAAATATAAAATAGACAATATAATAGTCTTGACATACCAATCTTCTGTTAATATACATAAACAATTGTGTACAGTAGTTCGAAATAAAAAAACAACAAAGCAATAATTAATACTGAAGAGAATATTTTACTAGACAATCAATACTTCTGCTCAAAGTAGTTTTTAAATTAAGTTTTTTAAATGCAGAACTTTATGCTTTTTGAAATTGTTTGTGATAACTAGTCTGATGAGTACATTCTGAATTATTCATGTTTTTTCTTCTCTCTTCAGTGTCAAAATGCAGATCTTTGTCAAAACCCTCACTGGAAAGACCATCACCTTGGAGGTTGAGGCAAGTGACACCATTGAAAATGTCAAGGCCAAGATCCAGGACAAAGAAGGCATCCCCCCAGATCAGCAGAGGTTGATCTTTGCTGGCAAGCAGCTGGAAGATGGCCGCACCCTCTCCGACTACAACATCCAGAAGGAGTCCACCCTCCATCTTGTGCTCCGTCTGAGGGGAGGCATGCAGATCTTCGTCAAGACCCTCACCGGAAAGACCATCACCCTGGAGGTTGAGCCAAGTGACAGCATCGAGAACGTGAAGGCCAAGATCCAGGACAAAGAAGGCATCCCCCCAGATCAGCAGCGCCTGATCTTTGCTGGCAAGCAGCTTGAAGACGGCCGCACCCTGTCTGACTACAACATCCAGAAGGAGTCCACCCTCCATCTTGTGCTCCGTCTGAGGGGAGGCATGCAGATCTTCGTCAAAACCCTCACCGGAAAGACCATCACCCTTGAAGTCGAGCCTAGTGACAGCATCGAGAACGTGAAGGCCAAGATCCAGGACAAAGAAGGCATCCCCCCAGATCAGCAGCGTCTGATCTTTGCTGGCAAGCAGCTGGAAGATGGCCGCACCCTCTCCGACTACAACATCCAGAAGGAGTCCACCCTCCATCTTGTGCTCCGTCTCCGTGGAGGCATGCAGATCTTCGTCAAAACCCTCACCGGAAAGACCATCACCCTTGAAGTCGAGCCCAGTGACAGCATCGAGAACGTGAAGGCCAAGATCCAGGACAAAGAAGGCATCCCCCCAGATCAGCAGAGGTTGATCTTTGCTGGCAAGCAGCTTGAAGACGGCCGCACCCTCTCCGACTACAACATCCAGAAGGAGTCCACCCTCCATCTTGTTCTCCGTCTGAGGGGAGGCATGCAGATCTTCGTCAAGACCCTCACCGGAAAGACCATCACCCTGGAGGTTGAGCCAAGTGACAGCATCGAGAACGTGAAGGCCAAGATCCAGGACAAAGAAGGCATCCCCCCAGATCAGCAGAGGTTGATCTTCGCTGGCAAGCAGCTGGAAGACGGCCGCACCCTGTCTGACTACAACATCCAGAAGGAGTCCACCCTCCATCTTGTGCTCCGTCTGAGGGGAGGCATGCAGATCTTCGTCAAGACCCTCACCGGAAAGACCATCACCCTGGAGGTTGAGCCCAGTGACAGCATCGAGAACGTGAAGGCCAAGATCCAGGACAAAGAAGGCATCCCCCCAGATCAGCAGCGCCTGATCTTTGCTGGCAAGCAGCTTGAAGACGGCCGCACCCTCTCCGACTACAACATCCAGAAGGAGTCCACTCTTCACTTGGTCCTGCGTCTCCGTGGAGGCATGCAGATCTTCGTGAAGACCCTCACCGGAAAGACCATCACCCTTGAAGTCGAGCCCAGTGACAGCATCGAGAACGTGAAGGCCAAGATCCAGGACAAAGAAGGCATCCCCCCAGATCAGCAGCGCCTGATCTTTGCTGGCAAGCAGCTTGAAGACGGCCGCACCCTCTCCGACTACAACATCCAGAAGGAGTCCACCCTCCATCTTGTGCTGCGTCTCCGTGGAGGAAACTAATCCCCCTCCTCTCTAAAGAAGTCTCGCGAAAGCCACCCATCTATACCAGGGTTGAATTTTCAATTTTTGCTCCGGCTGTCAGTCATTCCATTTTAATTTTTTTCATTTTTTTTTTAAAAGTTTAAATAAAGATTGAGCATTCCCGACTTTTGCATTTTACTTTAATGATTTAATTGAGACTGGTTTAGCTGACAGTGTGTTCATGGGGTTCCACAATTTGATTGATGGTAATTTATTAAACGGAAAAGCATGATGTAAACCGTATAGGATCAAAGTATGCATAGACAAAAAGTTCACTATCGGGTAATACATAATGTTGACTGTTTTTCGACATCCCCCCCCAGAATGGAGCCGCTGAAAATATTGCTGTGACAAATGTTGGTGGTAACTAATAAAATGACTTGAACTGTCCCCACTCTGACATTATTTTTAAATAACACCTCACTCGGTACATCCTACATTTTGCAGCACTGCTAATTTTAAATATCTCACTATTAATTATCTGGGTTTCAAAGTAATGTTTGTCCATAAGATGCCATATATCTGCTTTTCTGTACTTCACTCATATTTCAGTTTGCCAGTAGGTTCAAATATCACACGTGCAGATGTTATGGACACATATTGGCGTCACCATCTAAAATGGACGTATGCAGAATTATTACTGCAATAGTTAATCTTCAGTTTGAGTTTAGTCACTTCAATACATTTCAAAATTATTTATTGTACATATTTAAAAGTACCTTAATTTAGAAACTACTATAATTTGGAGTTATATATAACTTGATATAAAGCAGGTGCAATGCTCCTTCTGGGAAGTGACGCTCGTGAGAGGTTACGTCATCAACTGCCATAGATGCTAAGTGCTAACTAAAGAGCTAGCTGTTGCTTTCTGCGTTTAATGGGGAACTTTTAGCTTTAGTCAGGTTTTATGATGGTTGTACTGGGAATTTCACCTGTGTTATCACCTTTAACCAATGGGAGTAGTAATCCATGGATGTATGATAAGAACTGGATACTGCGTTAATTCCTATGAGAGCTGCTCATTGACGCGCGAGGACAAAATAGCCCCACTTTTGAGAGGGCGAAACGTCACGAAAGTATTCATATATAATCATATAATCCGTTCTTGTTGTGCATCCATGGGTAAAGGTAAAACCTACAGTCTATGGGTAAAACTCATGTAGCACTGAACACATCACATGAACGCGCGGTCCCGTGGGTTAGATGCGCGTTCATAATGCCGAGGGAAATAACTCAGAATAACGTTATTAGAATATTTTACAACTTGAGGACTGAATGTTTTTAATAAGGGCTATACACATGTTCATACTGGGTAGTTTATGTAGTTAAAATTGTTCGTTATCGAACGATTTACAGACGTCTCTTTCCAATGTTAGTCAATGGGGAAAAGTATTTCCGGGCCCAGCGACTGATACGGAAGTACCGCCGTTTGGCCTCAACGAATATTTTCCTCAGAGTCCAGCGCACTTCCTGGGGGCTTGGAAAATATTCGGTCCTCAAGTTGTAAAATGTGCTAATAACCAGGGGTGCCCATAACTGTTTTGCCCTGGACAACATTAGCACGACCAGTAATCCTACAAGCTGTCATCAGCTCCCCTCCTGACTGTCAGACATGGTCGCTGATGATGGAGGCCAGGGGCCAGAATGAGTGAATGGGCGTGTCTTTGACTGTTTATAGGCACATCTGGGCGCTACGTGAAGCCCGCAAAAGCTGCACCGCATTTCGAGTGGATTGTGATTTATAAAGGGAAACCGGCGTAGGAAGTGCTGTACGCACTTTCCTCGCCGGTACGCAATGTTTGGTGAATCGGAAAATGTCGGAACATTTCTGTACCTATTTTTTGGATTTCTACTACGTAAGAAACCTTCCCACGTGAATCCTACGCACGGCGTTATACATATGTGCAGCCCTGCTAATAACTATTCTGAGTTATTTCCCTCGGCATTATGAACGCGGATCCAACCCACGGGACCGCGCCGCCCGGCACGTTCATATGACGTGTACTACATGAGTTTTACCTTTACGCACAATGAAAACGGATTGTATGATTATATGAATATCCATAATTTATACATCCATGATTTGTTCCTCAGAGTCCGGCGCACCTCCTGGGGGTTTGGAGTAATCAGGAAATGACGTGGCAAAGTTAAGAATGCCTTAAAAAATACATTTAAAAAGTCAAATGACACTGTCGAAAAATATAGTTAAATAGTCTTAGTAAAGTCAGGAAAAATAAATAAATAAATGTATTTATTCTTAAACTGGTGTCTTCATCTTATTTCCAGGGGGGAAACAGGTTTGTTTACCAACATATTTCATCATGTTTACAGAGTATCACTTAAAACAAGTGGTTTAAAAAGGTCACAAAAGCCATAATTGTTCTGTAATATGAAAAAATAAATTCAAATATTGTGAAAACAGGATTAAAATAGTAATATTCTAGTATCTCTGTATAAAAATGTATAGCATGACATACAAATAAATAAGTCAGAAAATCCAAGTATAGGATGACAGAACAAAATATAAGAGATTTAAAAAAGGCATAGTTTCACAGAAAAAGTCGAGACAAATTTAAAAAAGTCATAGTGTGTTAAAAAAAAGTCATTGTCAGGGAATAATTCTGTATACATGTTTACCTTTCGCCCCTGACGCAGCCGCTATCTGCCTAGCAAGTTGTTGTTGCCAGTTTGTTACCGGGCGACTGTCGGTCAGAGATAGTCATTGTTGTGGGACACCTGACACATCCTTCTCGGGGTGAATGTTGATTATTACTCTGAACGAGTTCAAACCTGGAGCGGCAGGAGGGCTCTTCAGAATTGATTGTGGCATCTCACCCGTGTGGTCAACTCGTGGCACGTGACATGTCTCGTGAATTCTCCGGCCGAAGCTCCAAATAACCCGTCCGTGTTTTCCATCAAAGCTCCAGCTCTCCTCGAGTCTCTGAGTCCTGACTTCAATTGCTACAGAAGTTTCCCTCAGAAATAGTATAGCATGTCGAAACAAATTATGTCTAAACATTCGAAAAATAGTCAGAGTATAGTATGTGAACAATTATTAAAAAAGCCATAATTAAAGGTGGGGTAGGTAAGTTTCAGAAACCGGCTCGAGATACACTTGTTGTTATATTCCATGGAATGCTCTAAACATCCCGATAGCAAAGAATATCTGAAGTGCTTTGACAACAAATCCATAAAGAAATTCATCTGTAGAAGCCGTGATACTGTAAAAAGTACAACGATGGCCTACCTGCCTGTCAGCCTTCCCTCGGGGCACACACTGACCTCGTGCCCTCATTGGTCATGTGCGCCTCGTGTGTGTTGGAGGAGGGGCTCTGTGAGGAAGTGGCAGATTTTCTCCGGTTGTGTATTTTCAAATTCTAGCGATCTCGAGCCGGTTTCTCAAACTTACCTACCCCACCTTTAAGTGTTTCTAAAAACGTAATATGTGTATTTAAACTCCTCCGGTGAGAGGATCGCAGCACAAAACAAAACCAACACATTTTAAATGATGTTTTATTACATGTTCCGGCTTCACATCCACAGCGCGCCATTCTCTAGGACTCTTTAAATGCACAAGAAAAAAAGAAAAAATCACGATGAATAAAAGTGAAGCCTAGCGGGTTCATGCACTTCATCTGTATATTATTATACACACATTGTGGTTCTTATTGTTGCAGCTATTTGAGGTCACTAATAGAGAGATTCAGGGGGGGGGGGGGGGGGGGGGGGGGGGGGGGGCTGTGTAATACATGGAATACAGTCTGATAACAACCCGATTAATAAATGAGGAAGAGCTCTCCCGCTTTGCTTATTGGCTTTTCTAAAGTGTAAGTTAGACATTATATCATAACATTATATCATACTTATATCATAATCAGAAGCTCGTGTTTCACAGCTCGGTGTCGGCACACGAGTCGCTGGAGAGAGATGGGCTTTCGCGGGGAGTCTCTCTGGTTAGCAGGTGTTTGCAGCAGGGCATTGTGGGCATAAAGGCCGTGGTTATTTTCTGGAGTTTGATTCCAGCTGCCGGCGAGGCGGGGGGGGAGGTGGAGCGGGGGAGGAGGTCTTCAGGTGCAGAGAGAGGCTGTGGGAGAAAGGACTATCAATATCATATCATAGCATCAAAACTCCCCAGAGTCACGGGGTAGCCTCAGGGGGACAGGAGAAAGTATGTCGGAAAGAAATGTAAAAAAAAGTCACGTTTTGTTGAAAAATCTGAAGAAAAACAACAACAACAAACATGAAAAGATAATATTTGGAACAAATTGAAATAAAGACATCATAATGTAGCATGATGGTGTGTTGAGTTGTGTGTGTGGCACAGAGAACCAAAGAGCACTGCTTTAGTGCAAATGTAAGATGCAGTAAGTGCTAAAGGACTGCAGAGGGCGCTGTTCGACCAGAAGAGGAGGAACTACACGATCAGCAGAGACGTTACTACATCAATGTTTTACAGCATTTAGACACTGTACACGCTGCAGTTTAAATATTATGTCTCATAACATGTGTACAGTAGAGCTGAAGTGTG
>JAMFTG010002864.1:0-25492 GCA_023974075.1 Chaenocephalus aceratus
TTCTCAGGAGGGGAGTTTGAGTATTACCCAGAAAGAAGACAGTAAAGTACTTCATTTTATTGGACTGAGTCAAACAGTGTTAGTGTTTTTAAGAACTCATGGTAAAAATAATTTGTATCGCATGAAGCAGAAAAACATGCATTCTTTTACTCTTGCGTTCGTGCCGCTTCTCAGCGATTACCGTAAAGGCGCTACACATCGCGCACTCAAAATGAAGAGCTGCTCATTTGAGAGACGGCTGAGTTGACCGCATAAGGAGCCGTGGAGGAACCATCAGTGTCTCCTCGGTTATAGCTCTTCCAAAGAGCCTCCTCGATGCTCGATCCTCATTTAGAGAAAATTAAATGAAAATTAAATGAAATGAGAAATGAGAAACCTCTTCTGTTCAAGCCACGGGATGTAGCTCAGTTCTCGCGAGACTTCCCCTCCCTGTGTTGTGTTGTTTTCTCTTGTTTTCTCTTGACGTAATAATCGTGACATTAGTGTAGCACCGGCTCTAACTGGAGATCTTCCTGTCTCTTACCGGAGATCTTCCTCTCTGACCGGCCTCCGGACCGCCGCGGAGACTTGATGACATCCAAGCCGAGAGTCCAGAGCAAAGTTTCCCGGTGAGTGTGACCGTGTGAGAGGAGCCTTATCCCCGCTGTTCTCTTCCGGAGGGTCGGCTAGCATAGTTAGCTCCCTGGGGCTAGCGGAGCTAACGTTAGCTTAGTGTTAGCTTAGCTTCCGACGCGCAGTGACCTCGGATACTTTTTATTATATAAACAACTAACACTTAAATACTCTATCATATAAACAACTAACACTTAAATACTCTATCATATAAACAACTAACACTTAAATACTCTTTTTTTCAGAGAAGAATATATAATATGCTGCTCTTTAAAGTCTGTGCTCCGGTAGTTTGATATCCACCTGCTCTCAGTCTCCTAATCACACTTAAATACTTTTACCCCTTAAGTACAGTCTCCTAATCGCACTTAAATACTTTTACTCCTCAAGTACAGTCTCCTAATCACACTTAGATACTTGTACTCCTTAAATATAGTCTCCTAATCACACTTAAATACTTTTACCCCTTAAGTACAGTCTCCTAATCGCACTTAAATACTTGTACTCCTCAAGTACAGTCTCCTAATCACACTTAGATACTTGTACTCCTTAAATATAGTCTCCTAATCACACTTAAATACTTGTACTCCTTAAGTACAGTCTCCTAATCACACTTAAATACTTGTACTCCTTAAGTATAGTCTCCTAATCACACTTAAATACTTGTACTCCTTAAGTACAGTCTCCTAATCACACTTAAATACTTGTACTCCTCAAGTACAGTCTCCTAATCGCACTTAGATACTTGTACTCCTTAAATATAGTCTCCTAATCACACTTAAATACTTTTACTCCTTAAATATAGTCTCCTAATCACACTTAAATACTTGTACTCCTTAAGTACAGTCTCCTAATCACACTTAAATACTTGTACTCCTCAAGTACAGTCTCCTAATCACACTTAGATACTTGTAGTCCTTAAGTACAGTCTCCTAATCACACTTAGATACTTGTACTCCTTAAATATAGTCTCCTAATCACACTTAAATACTTGTACTCCTTAAGTACAGTCTCCTAATCACACTTAAATACTTGTACTCCTTAAATATAGTCTCCTAATCACACTTAAATACTTGTACTCCTTAAGTACAGTCTCCTAATCACACTTAAATACTTGTACTCCTCAAGTACAGTCTCCTAATCACACTTAGATACTTGTAGTCCTTAAGTACAGTCTCCTAATCACACTTAGATACTTGTACTCCTTAAATATAGTCTCCTAATCACACTTAAATACTTGTACTCCTTAAGTACAGTCTCCTAATCACACTTACATACTTGTACTCCTCAAGTACAGTCTCCTAATCACACTTAGATACTTGTACTCCTTAAGTACAGTCTCCTAATCACACTTAAGTACTTTTACTTAAGTACAGTCTCCTAACCGCACTTAAATACTTGTACTCCTTAAGTACAGTCTCCTAATCACACTTAAATACTTGTACTTAAGTACAGTCTCCTAACCGCACTTAAATACTTGTACTCCTTAAGTACAGTCTCCTAATCACACTTAAATACTTGTACTCCTCAAGTACAGTCTCCTAAACGCACTTAAATACTTTTACTTAAGTACAGTCTCCTAATCACACTTAAATACTTTTACTTAAGTACAGTCTCCTAACCGCACTTAAATACTTGTACTCCTTAAGTACAGTCTCCTAATCACACTTAAATACTTTTACTTAAGTACAGTCTCCTAACCGCACTTAGATACTTGTACTCCTTAAGTACAGTCTCCTAATCACACTTAAATACTTGTACTCCTCAAGTACAGTCTCCTAAACGCACTTAAATACTTTTACTTAAGTACAGTCTCCTAACCGCACTTAAATACTTGTACTCCTTTAGTACAGTCTCCTAATCACACTTAAATACTTGTACTCCTCAAGTACAGTCTCCTAATCGCACTTAAATACTTTTACTCCTTAAGTACAGTCTCCTAATCACACTTAAATACTTTTACTTAAGTACAGTTCCTAACGCACTTAAATACTTGTACTCCTTAAGTACAGTCTCCTAATCACACTTAAATACTTTTACTTAAGTACAGTCTCCTAACCGCACTTAAATACTTGTACTCCTTAAGTACAGTCTCCTAATCACACTTAAATACTTGTACTCCTAAGTACAGTCTCCTAACCGCACTTCGATACTTGTACTCCTTAAGTACAGTCTCCTAATCACACTTAAATACTTGTACTCCTCAAGTACAGTCTCCTAACGCACTTAAATATTTTACTTAAGTACAGTCTCCTAATCCGCACTTAAATACTTGTACTCCTTTAGTACAGTCTCCTAACACCTTAAATACTTGTACTCCTCAAGTACAGTCTCCTAATCGCACTTAATATACTTTTACTTAAGTACAGTCTCCTAACCGCACTTAAATACTTGTACTCCTTAAGTACAGTCTCTTAAGTACAGTCTCCTAATCGCACTTAAATACTTTTACTTAAGTACAGTCTCCTAACCGCACTTAAATACTTGTACTCCTTAAGTACAGTCTCCTAATCGCACTTAAATACTTTGACTTAAGTACAGTCTCCTAATCGCACTTAAATACTTTTACTTAAGTACAGTCTCCTAATCGTACTTAAATACTTTTACTTGAGTACAGTCTCCTAATCACAATTAAATACTTTTACTTAAGTACAGTCTCCTAATCGTACTTAAATACTTGTACTCCTTAAGTACAGTCTCCTAATCACACTTAAATACTTTTACTTAAGTAACAGTTCCTCCTAATCGTACTTAAATACTTTTTACTTGAGTACAGTCTCCTAATCCGAACTTAAATACTTGTACTTCCTCAAGTACAGTCTCCTAATCGCAACTTAAATACTTTTACTTAAGTACATCTCCTAATCGTACTTAAATACTTTTACTTGAGTACAGTCTCCTAATCGAACTTAAATACTTGTACTCCTTAAGTACAGTCTCCTAATCGTACTTAAATACTTTTACTTAAGTACCATTCTCCATGCAGTACTCTTACTCCAGTATGTTCACAGTGCTTTCACTCCGGCTCAGAATCACGAGAAAGTGTTTGAGTCTAAAGTTCAAGTTTCCAGGCTGTTGGCATCACGTGCAAGCAGCTCCAGAGGAGATCAATAACCACCTGGACCAGGTGCTCTCCAGACTCCAGGTGAGCAGCGAGAGGGTCTGAGGGTCTTCACCTGAGCTTCTGTGAGCTTCACCTAGCTTCACCTGAGCCTCTGTTAGCTTCACCTGAGCTTCTGTTAGCTTCACCTGAGCCTCTGTTAGCTTCACCTGAGCTTCTGTTAGCTTCACCTGAGCTTCTGTTAGCTTCACCTGAGCTTCTGTTAGCTTCACCTGAGCTTCTGTTAGCTTCACCTGAGCTTCTGTTAGCTTCACCTCAGCTTCTGTTAGCTTCACCTGAGCTTCTGTTAGCTTCACCTGATCTTCTGTTAGCTTCTGTTAGCTTCACCTGAGCTTCACCTGAGCTTCACATCAGCTTCTGTTAGCTTCACCTTAGCTTCTGTTAGCTTCACCTGAGCTTCACCTGAGCTTCTGTTAGCTTCACCTGAGCCTCTGTTAGCTTCACCTGAGCTTCACCTGAGCCTCTGTTAGCTTCACCTGAGCTTCACCTGAGCCTCTGTTAGCTTCACCTGAGCTTCACCTGAGCTTCACATCAGCTTCTGTTAGCTTCACCTGAGCTTCTGTTAGCTTCACCTGATCTTCTGTTTAGCTTCACCTCAGCTTCTGTTAGCTTCACCTCAGCTTCTGTTAGCTTCACCTGAGCTTCTGTTAGCTTCACCTGAGCTTCTGTTAGCTTCACCTCAGCTTCACCTCAGCTTCACCTCAGCTTCACCGAGCTTCTGTAGCTCACCCGAGCTTCTGTTAGCTTCACCCGAGCTTCTGTTAGCTTCACCCGAGCTTCTGTTAGCTTCACCCGAGCTTCTGTTTGCTTTCACCCGATCTTCTGTTAGCTTCACCCGATCTTCTGTTAGCTTCACCTCAGCTTCTGTTAGCTTCACCTGAGCTTCTGTTAGCTTCACCTCAGCTTCTGTTAGCTTCACCTGAGCTTCTGTTAGCTTCACTTGAGCTTCTGTTAGCTTCACCTCAGCTTCTGCTAGCTTCACCTGAGCTTCTGTTAGCTTCACTTGAGCTTCTGTTAGCTTCACCTGAGCTTCTGTTAGCTTCACCTGATCTTCTGTTAGCTTCACCTCAGCTTCTGTTAGCTTCACCTCAGCTTCTGTTAGCTTCACCTGAGCTTCTGTTAGCTTCACCTGAGCTTCTGTTCGCTTCACCTCAGCTTCTGTTAGCTTCACCTGAGCTTCTGTTAGCTTCACCTGAGCTTCTGTTAGCTTCACCTGAGCTTCTGTTAGCTTCACCTGAGCTTCACCTGAGCTCCCCTCTCCCCAACAGAGAACAGAGTCTCAGCCCGGGCCGTCAGCTGTTCCCTGCTGATATAAATGCTGTGTGTGTTTCCTCACCCTCACCGCAGCAGATCCCCCTTAGTCCCCTGTGGCCCAGTGGTCAGTGACCTCACTGGGCCCAGTGGTCAGTGTCCTCACTGGGCCCAGTGGTCAGTGTCCTCACTGGGCCCAGTGGTCAGTGTCCTCACTGGGCCCAGTGGTCAGTGACCTCACTGGGCTCAGTGGTCAGTGACCTCACTGGGCTCAGTGGTCAGTGTCCTCACTGGGCCCAGTGGTCAGTGACCTCACTGGTCTCAGGTTCATGATGAGAGCAGAGCTGCTGCTGGAGATCAGAGGAGAGAGGAAGTGCTTTGTTGATCCAATGGGTGTTCACGCTGCAGCAGCATCAAGGCATTGAGCATTAGAGAAATTAAATGAATAAACAATCCACGATGTGAACGTCTCAAATGGCATTAAAAAAAGTAGAAATATACATGTTGAAATAGAAATGTACAGAACATAAAGCAGGATGTTATAAAAACATCAAGCATCGAATATTAGACTGGATATAAAGTGAGAGTTCTTCACTGGGTGGCAGTGGGGGTGCAGGCAGGACCAATCACAGCACAGTGTACAGGGCGTTATTATAACTCCTCTACAGACACTTTGTAATGATTCATACGTGGATCCTCTGGACTCTGACCAGCAGGGGGTCAGAGGTCAGCTGCTCAGGGGGTCAGAGGTCAGCTGGTCAGGCTGTAAACAGCAGGGGGTCAGAGGTCAGCTGGTTAGGCTGTAAACAGCAGGGGGTCAGAGGTCAGCTGGTCAGGCTGTAAACAGCAGGGGGTCAGAGGTCAGCTGGTCAGGCTGTAAACAGCAGGGGGTCAGAGGTCAGCTGGTCAGGCTGTAAACAGCAGGGGGTCAGCTGTCTCCTATCAGCTGACTGTTGACAGCTGATAGAGAACGCCCAGGCTACGCCCGATGTCATGTGACGCATCACTTAAAGAGGCCCCCTTCTTCTCCCCATGTGTTATATATGTAGTGCATGTCAATGGTCTGCAGAGGCATCTGAACTCCAGCTTCCTGTATCTTTAGCGTTAGCATTGCTAGCACCTGGGTTACCGCAGAAACAGGAAGTCCCCCTCCAGAGTAACGAGTCCAGGTGAACCTGCCGTTACCTCCCGTGTTATCTTTAAGCTGTTCATGGTGTTCATTAGGGATGCACGATATTGGTGTTTTGAAACCGATACCGATAACTTCCTGCTTCTCAAGACCGATAACCGATAATAATATTATATATATATATGTTAAATGTACCTGTAGTCTTTGCGCACCTGGTGGTAACAAAGAGACTAGTAGTGAGCAAAGGACATGAGCGTTACTACCGTGAACAAAGCAAAGCCAAGAGCAGTTTCTCTTCAAAGGGACCAGATTTATTTCCCCAAATCAATCTGGCAAACTTCTTGCCTTTTCCAAAAGCCTCGTGATAGGTCAAAGCCCCGGTGCCTTTGCAGCTGGCTTTGGATTCGCCTCTAGTTTAGCAGCGCAGGCGTCTTCGTACGCTGTGAACACACCATCGTAGCCATGGCGATGTTTCAGGTGACTCATCAGGAAGTATTATAGCTCGTTGCCTTCTTCCCTCCTCGTGGAACTTCTACGTTCGTTAATACAAATAGCAAGCGAACTATCGCACTCTGAAATAGTCCCATACTACCTACGACATGTTTGTTCACTGTCCTGGCTTCACGGCCGCACGACGTTTACGTCACAGCCAGGCGAGTTAGGGAGCGCTGGATTAGTGAAGAACTCCCCTCTTCCTAAACCACTAACACCACAGTACTGGCAACACGGGAGGAGCCGAGTGAAAAACAAGCGCCCCTCATCCCAATCCCATCTTTCTCTTTTTTTTTACCCAAAAAATATATTGTATATTATCGGGGCTATTAATACTTTTATCGGGATGACGTCATAATTCCTATTATCGGACCGATAATTATCGGACACCACTAATAATAAAGTTTCTATCGGGTCACTGTCAGCCTGTCACTCATTATTTTAAGGGAGGGGGCGGGGCTTGCAGGAACGGAGAGGAGACGGTGATCGTGGAAGCTTTTTTTCCTCCTGCCTTCACAAATTATGTATATATCGTCTGCAAATTGCTAGAGGACATTCATACTCTGCATCCAAGACTTAATTAAATCCACCAGAAACCTGACATGACGATAACGAGTGTTTTTCAAAAAACACAATCCCTCCCTGTGTCTCTGAGGCGCAGCGACGCGGAGTGATTCAGACCGGGTCCTGCTGCTGGTTCTGGACTGGTGTTCTGGTGCTGGTGGAGAAAGCAGACTGCTCCGTGTTCGGTGCCGCTGTCACGTCTGCTCCCTGATCTCTGCGTCACCGACGGTTTGATATTAAAGTGACAGAAAAAAAAAAACGTTATAGTAAAGCCGCGGCCGGAAAATCAGGAAGCAACGTTACTACGCTATAACCGATTATCTTCCGTCACTGCATCGAGACCGAATCGTCCACGTCCGCATCGCATCGTAGAAACGATTATTTTCAACACCCCTCATACATACTGTCTCTTTACGTCAGTGAGCCGTCCCTTATACATACTGTCTCTTTGCGTCAGTGAGCCGTCCCTTATACATACTGTCTCTTTACGTCAGTGAGCCGTCCCTCATACATACTGTCTCTTTACGTCAGTGAGCCGTCCCTTATAGATACTGTCTCTTTGCGTCAGTGAGCCGTCCCTTATACATACTGTCTCTTTGCGTCAGTGAGCCGTCCCTTATAGATACTGTCTCTTTACGTCAGTGAGCCGTCCCTTATAGATACTGTCTCTTTACGTCAGTGAGCCGTCCCTTATAGATACTGTCTCTTTACGTCAGTGAGCCGTCCCTTATACATACTGTCTCTTTGCGTCAGTGAGCCGTCCCTTATACATACTGTCTCTTTACGTCAGTGAGCCGTCCCTCATACATACTGTCTCTTTACGTCAGTGAGCCGTCCCTTATACATACTGTCTCTTTGCGTCAGTGAGCCGTCCCTTATACATACTGTCTCTTTGTCAGTGAGCCGTCCCTTATACATACTGTCTCTTTACGTCAGTGAGCCGTCCCTTATAGACTGTCTCTTTGCGTCAGTGAGCCGTCCCTTATACATACTGTCTCTTTACGTCAGTGAGCCGTCCCTTATAGATACTGTCTCTTTGTCAGTGAGCCGTCCCTTATAGATACTGTCTCTTTACGTCAGTGAGCCGTCCCTTATACATACTGTCTCTTTGCGTCAGTGAGCCGTCCCTTATACATACTGTCTCTTTACGTCAGTGAGCCGTCCCTTATACATACTGTCTCTTTGCGTCAGTGAGCCGTCCCTTATACATACTGTCTCTTTACGTCAGTGAGCCGTCCCTTATACACTGTCTCTTTACGTCAGTGAGCCGTCCCTTATAGATACTGTCTCTTTACGTCAGTGAGCCGTCCCTTATACATACTGTCTCTTTACGTCAGTGAGCCGTCCTACTATAGGTAGATACTGTCTCTTTGCGTCAGTGAGCCGTCCCTTATAGATACTGTCTCTTTGGTCAGTGAGCCGTCCCTTATACATACTGTCTCTTTACGTCAGGGAGCCGTCCCTTATAGATACTGTCTCTTTGCGTCAGTGAGCCGTCCCTTATAGATACTGTCTCTTTGCGTCAGTGAGCCGTCCCTTATAGATACTGTCTCTTTGCGTCAGTGAGCCGTCCCTTATAGATACTGTCTCTTTGCGTCAGTGAGCCGTCCCTTATAGATACTGTCTCTTTACGTCAGTGAGCCGTCCCTTATAGATACTGTCTCTTTACGTCAGTGAGCCGTCCCTTATACATACTGTCTCTTTACGTCAGTGAGCTGTCCCTTATACATACTGTCTCTTTACGTCAGTGAGCCGTCCCTTATACATACTGTCTCTTTACGTCAGTGAGCCGTCCCTTATACATACTGTCTCTTTACGTCAGTGAGCCGTCCCTTATAGATACTGTCTCTTTACGTCAGTGAGCCGTCCCTTATAGATACTGTCTCTTTGCGTCAGTGAGCCGTCCCTTATAGATACTGTCTCTTTGCGTCAGTGAGCCGTCCCTTATAGATACTGTCTCTTTACGTCAGTGAGCCGTCCCTTATAGATACTGTCTCTTTAGGTCAGTGAGCCGTCCCTTATACATACTGTCTCTTTAGGTCAGTGAGCCGTCCCTTATACATACTGTCTCTTTACGTCAGTGAGCCGTCCCTTATACATACTGTCTCTTTACGTCAGTGAGCCGTCCCTTATACATACTGTCTCTTTACGTCAGTGAGCCGTCCCTTATACATACTGTCTCTTTACGTCAGTGAGCCGTCCCTTATACATACTGTCTCTTTGCGTCAGTGAGCCGTCCCTTATACATACCGTCTCTTTACGTCAGTGAGCCGTCCCTTATACATGCTGTCTCTTTACGTCAGTGAGCCGTCCCTTATACATGCTGTCTCTTTACGTCAGTGAGCCGTCCCTTATACATACTGTCTCTTTACGTCAGTGAGCCGTCCCTTATACATGCTGTCTCTTTACGTCAGTGAGCCGTCCCTTATACATGCTGTCTCTTTACGTCAGTGAGCCGTCCCTTATACATGCTGTCTCTTTGCGTCAGTGAGCCGTCCCTTATACATACTGTCTCTTTACGTCAGTGAGCCGTCCCTTATAGATACTGTCTCTTTGCGTCAGTGAGCCGTCCCTTATACATACTGTCTCTTTACGTCAGTGAGCCGTCCCTTATAGATACTGTCTCTTTGCGTCAGTGAGCCGTCCCTTATAGATACTGTCTCTTTGCGTCAGTGAGCCGTCCCTTATAGATACTGTCTCTTTGCGTCAGTGAGCCGTCCCTTATACATACTGTCTCTTTGCGTCAGTGAGCCGTCCCTTATACATACTGTCTCTTTGCGTCAGTGAGCCGTCCCTTATAGATACGGTCTCTTTACGTCAGTGAGCCGTCCCTTATACATACTGTCTCTTTGCGTCAGTGAGCCGTCCCTTATACATACTGTCTCTTTGCGTCAGTGAGCCGTCCCTTATAGATACTGTCTCTTTGCGTCAGTGAGCCGTCCCTTATACATACTGTCTCTTTACGTCAGTGAGCCGTCCCTTATACATACTGTCTCTTTGCGTCAGTGAGCCGTCCCTTATACATACTGTCTCTTTGCGTCAGTGAGCCGCCCCTTATAGATACTGTCTCTTTACGTCAGTGAGCCGGCAGACACGGCGCTCCTGGCTAAAATGCTGGTCACATCCTTATGTAAACAAACACGCATGTAAACGGCAATTTATCGAGCTCATTTTTATTTATCGTACGATAAGTCCATTTATTGATTATCGCGACAGGCCTAATCACAGGTGTATTACAGGTAGGGCTGTCCCGAATACCATTTTTCGGGGGGGGTGTGTATCATCAGCAGCGAACTGCTTCAACACGTGTATTTAGTGTATTTCAATTTGTGTTCTTTGAAATTGAAAAGGATATCGCATTGTGTTTGTTACTTTCGTTGCGGCTTCCTATTTATGGCCATGCTTTTATTTTGAAGGAGAGGTAGCACTGTTGACAGGAAGTTGTTGCTATGGAAACAATGTGACGGAGATTAATGGAGAAAAGTAATATCTACATATAAAGACGGAGAAAGTAAACGATGACGTTTATGGTTAAGTGTTGGCACCCCCCGAAGAGGCACAAGCTCTTACGTTGATACTGGAGATTTCAATAAGTTCAATTTGGCAACAAAAAAAAATATCCGAATAACGAAATTTAAACCCGAATAGTACTCCAACGAACGGATATTCGGATATTCGGGGACAGCCCTATTTACAGGTGTATTTCTTGCTCTCAGGATGGCAGGGCTGCAGCAGGCGCAGGATCAGCTGCAGGAAGCCATCGGGGGTGTGAGGAGAGCTGAGCAGCAGCTGAGAGAGAGCAGCCAACAGGTGAGAGACACACACACACACACACACACACACACACACACACACACACACACACACACAGAGAGAGCAACCAACAGGTGAGACACACACACACATCGAGCCTACGTTTGGCTCGGATGCGTCTCTACGTGGAACCTAACTGGCGTATCGCCGGGTAGCTCAGTCCGTTCCAAGAGGAACTGCTTTCATTGTTCTTCAGTCTTCTTGCGTTCTCTTTGGTCACGTGGTTTGTCACATCTTGTGTTGCAAGCTCGTACGTCAGAGGCGTACATAGGAAGTTCACTCTGAAAGAGGAAGTGCGCAGATAGGAAGTTCACTCTGAAAGAGGAAGTGCGTAGATATAGGGCTGGGCGATTTGGCCTAAAAATAAAATCTCGATTTTTTTTTTTTTCTAACAATTTTCGATTTAAACCTCGATTTTTTCTGTTTTTTATTTCAATACATATTTTCTTTAATAACACAATAAAAATAAATGAGATTACCAAGTAGTCTAAGCCTATGTGAACAAATCAGTTGTTCAAGAATAAAAAAAATAAAATAAAAACAGCACCACGGCACCTGGCCGTCATTAATGTGCAAAGATTTTTTTTAAATCAAACTGGAAAAAAAATCTCTTGGAGGCCGTCCCTGAAAAACTTGTAAAATGAAAAACAACAGATAATAAATAATGATAATGAAATGAATAATAAAAAAATACCCTCAAACAAAATAACATCCCTTTAACTTTCTAGGAAGTTGTCTTTCCACAGACCTTACACAGAACAGCTGTTTGTTCTCTGTGTGACCGCTTGAACCCGAACCGCTTCCATACGACTGAAGCAGCACCTTTTAGGAACGAGTTCTTCATCTGTGTTCGTGGACATCTTTATGGTACGTCTGTCGGTGAAGCGGTGAATGTGGTTGTAGTGTGGCTACCCGATCTGCAGCTCTGCACATGCGCACAGTGTTATAAATTAAATCAATGTTTTGATGGCATAAAGCACCTTAAACACACCGTCAGTTTAAATGCTGTTTTATACTGAAAAACAGAAGTTCTCGTGCGCAGCTGTTAAGCTTTTATTCTGAAAATCCTTCATCTCCGGTTAGCATTTAGCATGTGGCTAATATACCATTTCCTATAGAGGTGAATTTCGTAGCGATATGACACGGAGTGTTGCACACCGAACCCTACTGATCTCAACACTACTGTAGAGACGAGAGATATTATTATGGCTGAATATTAAATGAAGGTACAGTTTATTTGAATACGTTTGTTTACAGACGTGGGTAGCATGAGACAACATCCGGAACTACCGGAAATGAAACCAGCCGTGAAGTTGTTCCTGTCTTGAGTATTGATGACAGCTCAAAACCATATTAAATGGAAAGTCATGAAAGAGATAAGGAGGAGAAAAGGCGTGTTTAGTTATATATGTAATGTACAAAGTCTGAGTCCTCTGTTATGCTCAACAACGAACAACGAACACAGCATAACAACAGCAGATGTGTGTCACACAGGCTCTGTGACACATCGGTGAGGTTACCTGTGTGTGTGTGTGTGTGTGTGTGTGTGGTCACACGGGGTGAGGTTACCTGTGTGTGTGTGTGGTCACACGGGCTCTGTGACATATAGGTGAGGTTACCTGTGTGTGTGTGTGTGTGTGTGTGTGGTCACACGGGGTGAGGTTACCTGTGTGTGTGAGGTGGTGTGTGTGTGTATAAGAGGCAGCAGTCTGGCAGGTGTGTGCTCAGCAGGGAGCTGCACAGTGTGTTATCATCTGCAGGAGAGCTAACGTTAACTGCTGCTAGCTGTTATTAGCTCGTTAGCTGCTAACAGAGGTTCCATAGAGTATTATAGTGGTGCGTTCAGGCTCGTGTGTTGAGAAAGGTAAATAGCAGTGATGTGTTCAGGGTCCTCCTGTAAAGGTGTGCGTTCAGGGTCCTCCTGTAAAGGTGTGTGTGGTGATGTGTTCAGGGTCCTCATCTAAAGGTGTGTAGTGGTGTGTTCAGGCTCCTCCTGTAAAGGTGTGTAGTGGTGTGTTCAGGGTCCTCCCGTAGAGCTGGTTGTAGTGGTGTGTTCAGGGTCCTCCCGTAGAGCTGGTTGTAGTGGTGTGTTCAGGGTCCTCCCGTAGAGCTGGTTGTAGTGGTGTGTTCAGGGTCCTCCCGTAGAGCTGGTTATAGTGGTGTGTTCAGGGTCCTCCCGTAGAGCTGGTTGTAGTGGTGTGTTCAGGGTCCTCCCGTAGAGCTGGTTGTAGCGGTGTGTTCAGGGTCCTCCCGTAGAGCTGGTTGTAGCGGTGTGTTCAGGGTCCTCCCGTAGAGCTGGTTGTAGCGGTGTGTTCAGGGTCCTCCCGTAGAGCTGGTTGTAGCGGTGTGTTCAGGGTCCTCCCGTAGAGCTGGTTGTAGTGGTGTGTTCAGGGTCCTCCCGTAGAGCTGGTTGTAGTGGTGTGTTCAGGGTCCTCCCGTAGAGCTGGTTGTAGTGGTGTGTTCAGGGTCCTCCCGTGGAGCTGGTTATCGTGGTGTGTTCAGGGTCCTCCCGTAGAGCTGGTTATCGTGGTGTGTTCAGGGTCCTCCCGTAGAGCTGGTTGTAGTGGTGTGTTCAGGGTCCTCCCGTAGAGCTGGTTGTAGTGGTGTGTTAGCAGGGTCCTCCCGTAGAGCTGGTTATCGTGGTGTGTTCCAGGGTCCTCCCGTAGAGCTGGTTGTAGTGGTGTGTTCAGGGTCCTCCCGTAGAGCTGTTGTAGCGGTGTGTTTCAGGGTCCTCCCGTATAGCTGGTTGTAGTGGTGTGGTTCAGGGTCCTCCCGTAGAGCTGGTTGTAGTGGTGTGTTCAGGTCCTCCCGTAGAGCTGGTTGTAGTGGTGTGTTCAGGTCCTCCCGTAGAGCTGGTTGTAGTGGTGTGTTCAGGGTCCTCCCGTAGAGCTGGTTGTAGTGGTGTTGTTCAGGGTCCCTCCCGTGAGAGCTGGTTATCGTGTGTGTTCAGGGTCCTCCCGTAGAGCTGGTTGTAGTGGTTGTTTCAGGGTCCTCCCGTAGAGCTGGTTGTAGTGGTGTGTTCAGGGTCCTCCCGTAGAGCTGGTTGTAGTGGTGTGTTCAGGGTCCTCCCGTGGAGCTGGTTAGTCGTGGTGTGTTCAGGGTCCTCCCGTAGAGCTGGTTGTCGTGGTGTGTTCAGGGTCCTCCCGTAGAGCTGGTTGTCGTGGTGTGTTCAGAGGTCCTCCCGTAGAGCTGGTTGTCCGTGGTGTGTTCAGGGTCCTCCCGTAGAGCTGGTTGTAGTGGTGTGTTCAGGGTCCTCCCGTAGAGCTGGTTGTCGTGGTGTGTTCAGGGTCCGTAGCTGGTTCGGTTCAGGTCCTCCGTAGAGCTGGTTATCGTGGTGTGTTCAGGGTCCTCCCGTAGAGCTGGTTATCGTGGTGTGTTCAGGGTCCTCCCGTAGAGCTGGTTGTCGTGGTGTGTTCAGGGTCCTCCCGTAGAGCTGGTTGTAGTGGTGTGTTCAGGGTCCTCCCGTAGAGCTGGTTATCGTGGTGTGTTCAGGGTCCTCCCGTAGAGCTGGTTGTAGTGGTGTGTTCAGGGTCCTCCCGTAGAGCTGGTTATCGTGGTGTGTTCAGGGTCCTCCCGTAGAGCTGGTTGTCGTGGTGTGTTCAGGTCCTCCCGTAGAGCTGGTTGTAGTGGTGTGTTCAGGGTCCTCCCGTAGAGCTGGTTATCGTGGTGTGTTCAGGGTCCTCCCGTAGAGCTGGTTATCGTGGTGTGTTCAGGGTCCTCCCGTAGAGCTGGTTATCGTGGTGTGTTCAGGGTCCTCCCGTAGAGCTGGTTGTAGTGGTGTGTAACGGTGTGCCCCCCCCCCCCCAGGTGCGCGGCCAGGTGCAGAGCTCCGTCTCTCGGCAGCAGGAGGCTCTGCGCTGCAGGGAGGTCTGGCTGCTGGGTCAGGTGCACCTGCTGGAGACCCTTCAGAACGAGAGCCTGCAGACCCACCTGCTGCACCTGCACCGGGTAAAGAACACACACACTTGTACCGTACACACACCTGTATATACACACACACACCTGTACACACTTGTACCGTACACACACCTGTATATACACACACACACACACCTGTACACACTTGTACCGTACACACACCTGTATATACACACACACACACACCTGTACACACTTGTACCGTACACACACCTGTATATACACACACCTTTCTGTTGGTAATATGCTGTTAACCCCCCCCCACCGCCCCCCCCCCCCAGCTCCAGGGTCAGTTTGATGTCCTCCAGCATCAGATGCAGAACTCCACCTGCAGCAAAGATCTGAAGCAGCAGCTCAGCCTCTGCATGGAGAGGTACACACACACACACACACACACACACACACACACACACACATCATACACACACACACACACACACACACACACACACACACACACACACACACACACACACACACACACACACACACACACACACACACACACACACACACACACACACACACTGATGACAGGTATGTTTTCCCCCTGCAGCTTGTCCTCTCTCGGTCCTGACACCAGAGGAGAGTCTCTGCTTCACCGCTGACACACACTCTCTGAGGAGCGCCATCACCTCCTTCGGCTGTGTGTCTGCTCAGGTAACACACACACACACACACACACACACACACACACACACACACACACACACACCAGAGGCCTGTACCACGAAGCTGGTTCTCTTCTTAGCGGCTAGATCTCCATGGTAACTGATGCTGAGCGGCGAGCCTGCTCCGGAGCAGGTTAGGCTGCAGGCTAAGAGCTCAGCTCAGTGAAAGCACCGCCTGCTGACCAATCAGAGCTCAGTGCGGAGTTCAAAGCGATCAAGTCATATCACAGGAGAAAGGAAACACAGAAAGACGGCCGGCAGAAATCAGCGACTGTGTGAACGTGAAGATGAACAGAACATCACCTCCATCTCCAGAGCAGTCTGACTGTTAGAACATCAGCGTTAAGAAAGCTCTTAGATATCTGCCTCAGCATCAGAACCCGGATCAGAGTACACTGAGTCCAGTCAGCATCAGAACCCGGATCAGAGTACACTGAGTCCAGTCAGCATCAGAACCCGGATCAGAGTACACTAAGTCCAGTCAGCATCAGAACCCGGATCAGAGTACACTGAGTCCAGTCTGCATCAGTACCCGGATCAGAGTACACTGATCCAGTCAGCATCAGAACCCGGATCAGAGTACACTGAGTCCAGTCAGCATCAGAACCCGGATCAGAGTACACTAAGTCCAGTCAGCATCAGTACCACCCGGATCAGAGTACACTAGGTCCAGTCAGCATCAGTACCCGGATCAGAGTACACTAAGTCCAGTCAGCATCAGAACCCGATCAGAGTACACTGAGTCCAGTCTGCATCAGTACCCGGATCAGAGTACACTGAGTCCAGTCAGCATCAGAACCCGGATCAGAGTACACTGAGTCCAGTCAGCATCAGAACCGGATCAGAGTACACTAAGTCAGTCAGCATCAGTACCCGATCAAGTACAGTAAGTCCAGTCAGCATCAGTACCCGGATCAGAGTACACTAAGTCCAGTCAGCATCAGTACCCGATCAGAGTACACTAAGTCCCAGTCAGCATCAGTACCCGGATCAGAGTACACTAATTCCAGTCAGCATCAGTACCCCGGATCAGAGTACACTAAGTCCAGTCAGCATCAGTACCCGGATCGAGTACACTAAGTCCAGTCAGCATCAGTACCCGTATCAGAGTACACTAAGTCCCGTCAGCATCAGTACCCCGGATCAGAGTACACTAAGTCCAGTCAGCATCAGTACCCCGGATCAGAGTACACTAGTCCATTCAGCATCATACTACCGGATCAGAGTACACTAAGTCTCAAGTCAAGCAATCATACCTACCCCGGATCAGAGTACACTAATTCGCAGTCCAGCATCAGAACCGGATCAGAGTAACAGTAGTCCAGTCAGCAGCAGTACCCGATCAGAGTATACCTAAGTCCAGTCAGCAATCAAGTTACCACCCTGATCAGAGTACACTAAGTCCAGTCAGCATCAGTACCCCGGATCAGAGTAACAGTAAGTCCAGTCAGCAATCAGTACCCCGGATCAGAGTACACTAAGTCCAGTCAGCATCAGTAACCCGGATCAGAGTACACTAAGTCCAGTCAGCATCAGTACCCGGATCAGAGTACACTAAGTCCAGTCAGCATCAGTACCCGGATCAGAGTACACTGAGTCCAGTCAGCATCAGTACCCGGATCAGAGTACACTGAGTCCAGTCAGCATCAGTACCCGGATCAGAGTACACTGAGTCCAGTCAGCATCAGAACCCGGATCAGATTACACTGAGTCCAGTCTGCATCAGTACCCGGATCAGAGTACACTGAGTCCAGTCTGCATCAGTAACCCGGATCAGAGTACACTGAGTCCAGTCTGCATCAGTACCCGATCAGAGTACACTGAGTCCAGTCAGCATCAGAACCCGGATCAGAGTACAACTGAGTCCAGTCAGCATCAGAACCCGGATCAGAGTACACTGAGTCCAGTCAGCATCAGAACCCGGATCAGAGTACACTGAGTCCAGTCAGCATCAGAACCGGATCAGAGTACACTAGTCCAGTCAGCATCAGTACCCGGATCAGAGTACACTGAGTCCAGTCAGCATCAGTACCCGGATCAGAGTACACTGAGTCCAGTCAGCATCAGTACCCGGATCAGAGTACACTGAGTCCAGTCAGCATCAGTACCCGGATCAGAGTACACTGAGTCCAGTCAGCATCAGTACCCGGATCAGAGTACACTAGTCCAGTCAGCATCAGTACCCGGATCAGAGTACACTGAGTCCAGTCAGCATCAGACCCGGATCAGAGTACACTAGTCCAGTCAGCATCAGACCCGGATCAGAGTACACTAAGTCCAGTCAGCATCAGTACCCGGATCAGAGTACACTGTCCAGTCAGCATCAGTACCCGGATCAGAGTACACTAAGTCCAGTCAGCATCAGTACCCGGATCAGAGTACACTAAGTCCAGTCAGCATCAGTACCCGGATCAGAGTACACTAAGTCCAGTCAGCATCAGTACCCGGATCAGAGTACACTAAGTCCAGTCAGCATCAGTAACCGGATCAGAGTACACTGAGTCCAGTCAGCATCAGTACCCGGATCAGAGTACACTAAGTCCAGTCAGCATCAGTACCCGGATCAGAGTACACAAGTACAGTCAGCATCAGTACCCGGATCAGAGTACACTAAGTCCAGTCAGCATCAGTAACCGGATCAGAGTACACTAAGTACAGTCAGCATCAGTAACCCGGATCAGAGTACACTAAGTCCAGTCAGCATCAGTAACCCGGATCAGAGTACAGTAAGTACAGTCAGCATCAGTACCCGGATCAGAGTACACTAAGTCCAGTCAGCATCAGTACCCGGATCAGAGTACACTGAGTCCAGTCAGCATCAGTACCCGGATCAGAGACATTGAGTCCAGTCAGCATCAGTACCCGGATCAGAGTACACTAAGTCCAGTCAGCATCAGTACCCGGATCAGAGTACACTAAGTCCAGTCAGCATCAGTACCCGGATCAAGACACTAAGTCCAGTCAGCATCAGACCCGGATCAGAGTACACTAAGTCCAGTCAGCATCAGTACCCGGATCAGAGTACACTAAGTCCAGTCAGCATCAGTACCCGGATCAGAGTACACTAAGTCCAGTCAGCATCAGTACCCGGATCAGAGTACACTAAGTCCAGTCAGCATCAGTACCCGGATCAGAGTACACTAAGTCCAGTCAGCATCAGTACCCGGATCAGAGTACACTAAGTCCAGTCAGCATCAGTACCCGGATCAGAGTACACTAGTCCAGTCAGCATCAGTACCCGGATCAGAGTACACTAAGTCCAGTCAGCATCAGTACCCGGATCAGAGTACACTAAGTCCAGTCAGCATCAGTACCCGGATCAGAGTACACTAAGTCCAGTCAGCATCAGTACCCGGATCAGAGTACACTAAGTCCAGTCAGCATCAGTACCCGGATCAGAGTACACTAAGTCCAGTCAGCATCAGTACCCGGATCAGAGTACACTAAGTCCAGTCAGCATCAGTACCCGGATCAGAGTACACTAAGTCCAGTCAGCATCAGTACCCGGATCAGAGTACACTAGTCCAGTCAGCATCAGTACCCGGATCAGAGTACACTAAGTCCAGTCAGCATCAGTACCCGGATCAGAGTACACTGTCCAGTCAGCATCAGTACCCGGATCAGAGTACACTAGTCCAGTCAGCATCAGTACCCGGATCAGAGTACACTAAGTCCAGTCAGCATCAGTACCCGGATCAGAGTACACTAAGTCCAGTCAGCATCAGTACCCGGATCAGAGTACACTAAGTCCAGTCAGCATCAGTACCCGGATCAGAGTACACTGTCCAGTCAGCATCAGTACCCGGATCAGAGTACACTAAGTCCAGTCAGCATCAGTACCCGGATCAGAGTACACTAAGTCCAGTCAGCATCAGTACCCGGATCAGAGTACACTAAGTCCAGTCAGCATCAGTACCCGGATCAGAGTACACTAAGTCCAGTCAGCATCAGTACCCGGATCAGAGTACACTAAGTCCCAGTCAGCATCAGTACCCGGATCAGAGTACACTAAGTCCAGTCAGCATCAGTACCCGGATCAGAGTACACTGAGTCCAGTCAGCACAGTACCCGGATCAGAGTACACTAAGTCCAGTCAGCATCAGTACCGGATCAGGTACAAGTCAGTCAGCATCAACCGATAGAGTACACTAGTCAGTCAGCATCAGTACCCGGATCAGAGTACACTAAGTCCAGTCAGCATCAGTACCCGGATCAGAGTACACTAAGTCCAGTCAGCATCAGTACCCGGATCAGAGTACACTAAGTCCAGTCAGCATCAGTACCCGGATCAGAGTACACTAAGTCCAGTCAGCATCAGTACCCGGATCAGAGTACACTAAGTCCAGTCAGCATCAGTACCCGGATCAGAGTACACTAGTCCAGTCAGCATCAGTACCCGATCAGAGTACACTGAAGTCCAGTCAGCATCAGTACCCGGATCAGAGTACACTAAGTCCAGTCAGCATCAGTACCCGGATCAGAGTACACTAAGTCCAGTCAGCATCAGTACCCGGATCAGAGTACACTGAGTCCAGTCAGCATCAGTACCCGGATCAGAGTACACTAAGTCCAGTCAGCATCAGTACCCGGATCAGAGTACCCTAAGTCCAGTCAGCATCAGTACCCGATCAGAGTACACTAGTCCAGTCACATCAGAACCCGGATCAGAGTACACTATCCAGTCAGCATCATACCCGGATCAGAGTAGCACTAAGTACCAAGTCAGCATCAGTACCCGGATCAGAGTACACTAAGTCCAGTCAGCATCAGTACCCGGATCAGAGTACACTAAGTCCAGTCAGCATCAGTAACCCGGATCAGAGTACACTAAGTCCAGTCAGCATCATAACCCGGATCAGAGTACACTAAGTCCAGTCAGCATCAGTACCCGGATCAGAGTACACGTAAGTCCAGTCAGCATCAGTACCCGGATCAGAGTACACTAAGTCCAGTCAGCATCAGTACCCGGATCAGAGTACACTAAGTCCAGTCAGCATCAGTAACCCGGATCAAGTACACTAAGTCCAGTCAGCATCAGTACCCGGATCAGAGTACACTAAGTCCATCAGCATCAGACCGGATCAGAGTACACTAAGTCCAGTCCAGCATCAGTACCCCCGGATCAGAATTACACTGAGTCCAGTCAGTGCATCAGCTTACCCGGATCAGAGTTACCACTAAGTCCAGTCAGCATCAGTACCCGGATCAGAGTACATAAAGTCCAGTCAGCATCAGTACCGGATCAGAGTACACTGAGTCCAGGTCAGCATCAGTACCCGAATCAGAGTACACTAAGTCCAGTCAGCATCAGTACCCCGGATCAGAGTACACTAAGTCCAGTCAGCATCAGAACCCGGATCAGAGTACACTAGTCAGTCAGCATCAGAACCCGGATCAGAGTTACACTAAGTCCAGTCAGCATCAGTACCCGGATCAGAGTACACTGAGTCCAGTCAGCATCAGTACCCGGATCAGAGTACACTGAGTCCAGTCAGCATCAGTACCCGGATCAGAGTACACTAAGTCCAGTCAGCATCAGTACCCGGATCAGAGTACACTAAGTCCAGTCAGCATCAGTACCCGGATCAGAGTACACTAAGTCCAGTCAGCATCAGTACCCGGATCAGAGTACACTAAGTCCAGTCAGCATCAGTACCCGGATCAGAGTACACTAAGTCCAGTCAGCATCAGTACCCGGATCAGAGTACACTAAGTCCAGTCAGCATCAGTACCCGGATCAGAGTACACTAAGTCCAGTCAGCATCAGTACCCGGATCAGAGTACACTAAGTCCAGTCAGCATCAGTACCCGGATCAGAGTACACTAAGTCCAGTCAGCATCAGTACCCGGATCAGAGTACACTAAGTCCAGTCAGCATCAGTACCCGGATCAGAGTACACTAAGTCCAGTCAGCATCAGTACCCGGATCAGAGTACACTAAGTCCAGTCAGCATCAGTACCCGGATCAGAGTACACTAAGTCCAGTCAGCATCAGTACCCGGATCAGAGTACACTAAGTCCAGTCAGCATCAGTACCCGGATCAGAGTACACTAAGTCCAGTCAGCATCAGTACCCGGATCAGAGTACACTAAGTCCAGTCAGCATCAGTACCCGGATCAGAGTACACTAAGTCCAGTCAGCATCAGTACCCGGATCAGAGTACACTAAGTCCAGTCAGCATCAGTACCCGGATCAGAGTACACTAAGTCCAGTCAGCATCAGTACCCGGATCAGAGTACACTAAGTCCAGTCAGCATCAGTACCCGGATCAGAGTACACTAAGTCCAGTCAGCATCAGTACCCGGATCAGAGTACACTAAGTCCAGTCAGCATCAGAACCCGGATCAGAGTACACTAAGTCCAGTCAGCATCAGTACCCGGATCAGAGTACACTAAGTCCAGTCAGCATCAGTACCCGGATCAGAGTACACTAAGTCCAGTCAGCATCAGTACCCGGATCAGAGTACACTAAGTCCAGTCAGCATCAGTACCCGGATCAGAGTACACTAAGTCCAGTCAGCATCAGTACCCGGATCAGAGTACACTAAGTCCAGTCAGCATCAGTACCCGGATCAGAGTACACTAAGTCCAGTCAGCATCAGTACCCGGATCAGAGTACACTAAGTCCAGTCAGCATCAGTACCCGGATCAGAGTACACTAAGTCCAGTCAGCATCAGTACCCGGACACTAAGTCCAGTCAGCATCAGTACCCGGATCAGAGTACACTAAGTCCAGTCAGCATCAGTACCCGGATCAGAGTACACTGAGTCCAGTCAGCATCAGTACCCGGATCAGAGTACACTAAGTCCAGTCAGCATCAGTACCCGGATCAGAGTACCACTAAGTCCAGTCAGCATCAGTACCCGGATCAGAGTACACTAAGTCCAGTCAGCATCAGTACCCGGATCAGAGTACACTAAGTCCAGTCAGCATCAGTACCAGATAAGGGTACACTAATTCCAGTCAGCATCGTACCCGGATAGAGTACAGTAAGTCCAGTCAGCATCAGTACCCGGATCAGAGTACACTAAGTCCAGTCAGAATCAAGTACCCGGACTCAGAGTACACTAAGTCCAGTCAGCATCAGTACCCGGATCAGAGTACACTAAGTCCAGTCAGCATCAGTACCCGGATCAGAGCCACTACTCCAGTCAGCATCAGTACCGGATCAGAGTACCACTAAGGTCCAGTCAGCATCAGTACCCGGATAGAGTACACTAAGTCCAGTCAGCATCAGTACCCGGATCAGAGTACACTAAGTCCAGTCAGCATCAGTACCCGGATCAGAGTACACTAAGTCCAGTCAGCATCAGTACCCGGATCAGAGTACACTAGTCCAGTCAGCATCAGTACCCGGATCAGAGTACACTAAGTCCAGTCAGCATCAGTACCCGGATCAGAGTACACTAAGTCCAGTCAGCATCAGTACCCGGATCAGAGTACACTAAGTCCAGTCAGCATCAGTACCCGGATCAGAGTACACTAAGTCCAGTCAGCATCAGTACCCGGATCAGAGTACACTAAGTCCAGTCAGCATCAGTACCCGGATCAGAGTACACTAAGTCCAGTCAGCATCAGTACCCGGATCAGAGTACACTGAGTCCAGTCAGCATCAGTACCCGGATCAGAGTACACTAAGTCCAGTCAGCATCAGTACCCGGATCAGAGTACACTAGTCCAGTCAGCATCAGTACCCGGATCAGAGTACACTAAGTCCAGTCAGCATCAGTACCCGGATCAGAGTACACTAAGTCCAGTCAGCATCATTACCCGGATCAGAGTACCTGAGTCCAGTCAGCATCAGTACCCGGATCAGAGTACACTGAGTCCAGTCAGCATCAGTACCCGGATCAGAGTACACTAAGTCCAGTCAGCATCAGTACCCGGATCAGAGTTACACTAAGTCACAGTCAGCATCAGTACCCGGATCAGAGTACACTAAGTCCAGTCAGCATCAGTACCCGGATCAGAGTACACTAAGTCCAGTCAGCATCAGTACCCGGATCAGAGTACACTGAGTCCAGTCAGAATCAGTACCCGGATCAGAGTACACGAGTCCAGTCAGCATCAGTACCCGGATCAGAGTACACTGAGTCCAGTCAGCATCAGTACCCGGATCAGAGTACCCCTGAGTCCAGTCAGCATCAGTACCCGGATCAGAGTTACACTAAGTCCAGTCAGCATCAGTACCCGGATCAGAGTACACTAAGTCCAGTCAGCATCAGTACCCGGATCAGAGTACACTAAGTCCAGTCAGCATCAGTACCCGGATCAGAGTACACTAAGTCCAGTCAGCATCAGTACCCGGATCAGAGTACACTAAGTCCAGTCAGCATCAGTACCCGGATCAGAGTACACTAAGTCCAGTCAGCATCAGAACCCGGATCAGAGTACACTAAGTCCAGTCAGCATCAGTACCCGGATCAGAGTACACTAAGTCAGTCAGCATCAGTACCCGGATCAGAGTACACTAAGTCCAGTCAGCATCAGTACCCGGATCAGAGTACACTAAGTCCAGTCAGCATCAGTACCCGGATCAGAGTACACTAAGTCCAGTCAGCATCAGTACCCGGATCAGAGTACACTAAGTCCAGTCAGCATCAGTACCCGGATCAGAGTACACTGAGTCCAGTCAGCATCAGTACCCGGATCAGAGTACACTAAGTCCAGTCAGCATCAGTACCCGGATCAGAGTACACTAAGTCCAGTCAGCATCAGTACCCGGATCAGAGTACACTAAGTCCAGTCAGCATCAGTACCCGGATCAGAGTACACTAAGTCCAGTCAGCATCAGTACCCGGATCAGAGTACACTAAGTCCAGTCAGCATCAGTACCCGGATCAGAGTACACTAAGTCCACGTCAGCATCAGGTACCGGTCAAAGTACACTAAGTCCAGTCAGCATCAGCAACCCGGATCAGAGTACACGAAGTCCAGTCAGCATCAGACCCGGATCAGAGTACACTATAGTCCAGTCCGCATCAGTACCCGTACCTATCAGAGTCCACTACGTCCATCAGCATCAGTTACCCGGATCAGAGTACACTAATACAGTCAGCATCAGTACCGCGATCGAGTACACTGAGTAACAGTCAGATCAGTACCCGTATCAGAGTACACTGAGTCCAGTCAGCATCAGTACCGGATCAGAGTACACTGAGTCCAGTCAGCATCAGTACCCGGATCAGAGTACACTGAGTCCAGTCAGCATCAGTACCCGGATCAGAGTACACTGAGGTCCAGTCAAGCATCAGTACCACCGGATCAGAGTACACTGAGTCCAGTCAGCATCAGTACCTGGATCAGATTACACTAAGTCCAGTCAGCATCAGTACCCGGATCAGAGTACACTAAGTACAGTCCGCGGCACATCACTTCATGATGTATCACATGTCTCTGATCCGAGTCCCTGAGCGTGTCTGGCCGCTGCAGCACTCACAGCGCCACAGACTGGAGGAGAAGCATTATGTCAGCAACACGTTGAGTTGAGGAAACTCTGAGTCAGAGGTGATGAGAGTCAGACGGTGTGTTAGACGGGCCGTGACATCATGAACCTGCTGATGGACGCATTCCAACACTTGTTCTGCTCCAGCTGTGTTCACCTGCAGCTGCAGCTCTGAGGCTTTGATCCTGATCAGGTGTTTGAGTCATGTTTAAAGATTAACTTCTTCATGTGTCTGATATTAGAGTTCACTCTTCATTCAGGAAGTATGACGCTGCGCTGTCAGTAGCTTCTCCATGTCTGTGATTGGTCGAATGTGCTCCAGATCCCGCCCCTTTCATGTGAACGCACCTAGCTAGAGAGGACACGGCTGGCTGAGCTATCCACTTGATAACCCGCGTCGTAGGACCGCTTAGCGAGAGCACGTATGTTTTGGATTAGGCCAACCGGCTAACTCCAACACATCAGGTCAGGTTG